>BLSH010241806.1:3507592-3535931 GCA_018402905.1 Glandirana rugosa
AAGGATTTTACGGTAAGTTATAATAAAATCCCTTTTTCTCTTACGTTCACTGACAGACGCAGCCCTTCTTATAACACGTGGGGACGTCCCAAAGCTGTGTCAATCAAGAGGGGTGGGCAAACTACAACAACTGTACCCAACAAACGAACCCTCTCAGAAGGCGGCAGTCGCGCCTACACTGCCGTCTGTAAAACTTTGCGGCCAAAAGCAGCATCCGCAGATGCTGAAACATCAACTTTGTAACACTTAGTAAACATGCGCACCCAGGTCCAAGTAGCCGCTTTGCACACCCGAGACACCGAGGCCTGGTGTCTAAAAGCCCAGGAAGTACTAACGGCCCTGGTGGAATGAGCCGTGACTGGAAAAGGGGGAACCTTGCCCCGAACCTCATATGCATGAGTCACGGTCTTCCTGATCCAACGAGAAATGGTAGCTGACGAGGCCGCCATGCCTTTGCGTGAACCTTCCGTCAGCACAAATAAAGAGTTATGGAGGCCATGAGGTCCACCTCTGGCGTGCCCCACTTGAGGCAAATCTGGCGGAACACTTCTGGATGTAGGGACCATTCCCCCTGATCCAGAGTCCAGTGGCTGAGAAAGTCCGCCTGCCAGTTTTCCACGCCTGGAAGGTAGATTGCAGAGAGTGCTGGAATGTGAAGTTCTGCCTATCGCAGGACCAGAGTCGCTTCCACAGCTGCTGCCGAGCTTCTTGTTCCGCCCTGATGGTTCACATATGCCACATCGTGGCATTGTCCGACTGAACCCAGACAGGGAGGCCTTGCAGCCTTGTCGACCAACGGGATAGACAGAGTCTGATCGCTCTTAGTTCCAGTATATTTATTGGAAGGCGAGCTTCCTGAGCTGACCAACGGCCCTGGGTAGAGAACTGACCCATGACCCCTCCCCAGCCCGATAGGCTGGCATCCGTCATTACTATCGACCAATTGAGTGGGAGGAAACATTTTCCCAATTTTAGGGCTGGAGCCCGAATCCACCAAATCAAGGATCCTCGGGACTGATGATCCAACCCGATCAGTCTGTCTAGGGATAGGGGAGACTTGTCCCATTGCGACAAAATCGCCTTCTGCAGGAGCCGAGTGTGACTTTGGGCGTAAGGTATTGCTTTGAAAGTCGACACCATGAGCCCCAACACTCGCATACAGAACCGTAAGGAGGACCACTGGTGTGATAACAGGGTTTGTACTGCTGCCTGCAGTATCAGGAGCTTGTTCGGCGGTAAAAACACCCTTGCCTGCACCGTGTCCAGAATCAGACCCAGGTATTCCAGACGGCAGCATGCAGTCAACGTCGACTTCTGCAGGTTGATCAGCCAACCAAATTCTTTTAACGTGGACACCGTGATTATCACGTTCTCCTCCAGAGCTGCCGCCGACTCTGCTCTCAGAAGTAAATCTTCGGGGTACGCTACCACTGCGATACCTCTCTGTCTCAACAGTGCCAGCATTGGGGCCACCACCTTGGTGAACACTCGGGGAGCCGAAGCCAGACCGAAGGGAAGTGCCACAAACTGGTAATGCAGATCTCCCATTGCGAAGCGCAGAAAACGCTGGTGTCTGTGACAAACTGGAACGCGGAGATACGCGTTCTTGATATCCAGGGATGCCATGAATTCCCCTTGGTGCAGAGCGGCCACGACCGAGCGGATGGACTCCATCCTGAACTTTCTTGCTTTTACTAAGCAGTTTAGTGCCTTCAGGTCCAGAACTGGCCTGACACCTCCCTTTTTGGGCACCACAAAGAGGTTTGAGTAAAACCCGTGAAACCTTTCCATTGTGGGTACCGGTACAATCACCCCCTGTTCGGCAAGCGCCCGAACGGCGCCTAGAAGCGCCTCCCGACACCCCTGAGGGAGTCTTAAGTTTGAAGGGAAGAACCTTTCTGGGGTTAGAGAGATGAACTCTATCCTGTACCCGGAGGACACTACCTCCAGCACCCACCGATCGGTGATGCGGGCAGTCCATCTGTCTGCGAACCCCAGTAACCGGCCCCCCACCCGCGAGTCGGGCGGGGGCAACCCATCATGCGGAGGATGACTTATCTTTTGTCTTTTCAGACTTACGTTGCCAGGGCCTTTTACTGGGCCCAGCGGGAAACCTTACCAGACTTGAAGCCCTTACCTGCTGAGCCAGGCGCACGAAAAAACTTTTTCTGGCCTGAAGAAACAGGGCCCTGCCTACAGCGAAAATCCCGTCGTTTTGGCTCTGGAAGGAAAGAACTCTGTCCTCCCGTGAAATCCTTAATGATTTCATTTAATTGTGGGCCAAACAGACGCCCTCCCTGAAAGGGGAGATCCGTAAGAGCTTTCTTCGACGCCTGGTTGCCTGACCAAGAGCGGAGCCACAGCACCCGCCTGATAATAACTGCAAAAACAGACATTTTTGACAGCATGGGAAGCAGGTCCAATGCAGTATCGCATAGGTAGCGGAGACCCTCTTCCAAGTGTTGTGCTCGTTGCACACTCACAAGTCAAACCGGTGTGCAATGTGGTAGCGCACTCGAGCAGAGATTGCGCCGCCATAGCAGCCGCCAAAGCTGGACACATGGCTGACCCAGCCAACAAGAACAGTGCCTTAGACACTGCCTCCATGCGGCGATCGGCCACCTCTTTAAAAGACGGAGACCCCTCCAAGGGAATGGTCGTTGCCTTATTCAGACGGGCCAGCGGTGGGTCCACTGCTGGGGAAGCCCATCTCTTAGTAAAACTATCCTCAAAAGGGTAACGAACAGCAAAGCGTTTGGGCAAAGTAAAGGAATTTTGTGGCCGCAGCCATTCCTTGAACACCGCCTGCTCAAAAACCTGATCATAAGGGTAGACCCTGGGGGACCTAGTAGGTTTAAGCGACCCACAAACATATGCGGACTCGTGCGACTCCCCTGCTTGGTCAAGCCGCATGGACTCGAGAATATCAGTGATCAGAGCAGCCACTATCGCCTTATCACGCGAAAATGAGGCCCCTTGATCATCATCACCGTCTGAGGGTATCAGTTCACCCTCTGATAGCTCCACGGGGTTCCCGTGACCACCGAGGCGCTCTCTGGTCCCGAATCCTCCCCCGAAGAATAACGGGGGGGCGGACGCTTTTTGGGGCCCCCCAGAGTCGGGTCCGAACCCGCCCGGGGAAAGAATTCACCAAATACTGCCCTCAGTTGTTCCAAGGAAACCAGGGACCCAGGCGTGGATTGTTGCTCAACTGGCTCCTCCCTAGAAGGCCCCGCAGGTACCCCTGCCATAGCCCTGCCGGCCTCTGACATCCCAGACTTCCGGCACCCCCACTCTGTGACCAGCACCTCTACCCCACCAATCAGCCAGGGAGACCCGGGAGGATTGCACCTACCGCTACCAGCACCCAGGGAGAGCCAGCTATACTTGCTGTTTTCAATGCCTCAGCGCTGTGACCAGAATGAGCAATGAAGAAAAAATCCCACTTCAAGAGCCTGCACCGCCGCGTCTGTCAGCCACGCTGTACAAAGCGAAAGCGGAAGTGTCAGGTGCTGCTGCACGTCTTTAATCACTTCCCTTGTACTACCGAAAACCACCACTGGGGGCCGCCAGAGGACAGGCTGAAAACCATCATGAGCTACAGAAATATGTCCGCCGCCATCAAACACATGCCGATCTACGGCTACGGCAAAATGGTGTGGAAGCGGTGAAAGAACGGCGATCCACCACAAAACGGCGGCGAATGGCCGAATGTAGTGCCCAAAACGGTCAGTGCGGGGTGCGGTACCGCGGGGGGAGGGGAGTGGGGGGGTGACAACCCCAGATGCGTCCCCACTAATAAGCCCCCATCGGTCGGCTACCTCAGACACTGCCCAGGTGCCCACTCTCCGCGCCCCTAGGACGGAAGAGGGGTTCACTCACCAATCTGACGGGCGCAGCGGGTAGCCACCCAGAGCAGACTTTCCTCCCCATGGAGAGGGATGCTGCTGGCCAGGCCACTGGACAGGCACAAAACCAGTCACTGGGCACAAGTGGGATCAGCCACTGGCCGCCCGCACGGAACGGGCACTATGCGGCGTGACCCCGCCAAGGATAAGGGTAGCTCGCACAGACGTTGGCCGGACTGGGGAAAGTTTTGGATGTCTAGATATCCTCTATACCACCAGCTGGCTTCTTGATAGCAGTCTTCATCAGGTAAAAACATCAGAAGAACGCAGATCCCATAGGGAACCAGGTCTAATTCCTTGCACTAGGCAAATAAAACTGATATGCTATTGTCTAGCAGGTGGTTATATGCTAAGGTGAGGATGGCCCCCTGGAAGGGGCCAACCTATGCTTTTGTTTTTTCTTTGCCTAGTCTACTCCTAGTGATATGAGCATAACCCACGTGTTATAAGAAGGGCTGCGTCTGTCAGTGAACGTAAGAAAAATACATATTCGATACCTGGATGATCCCTGTGAAAGTGGAGAATTGCTGTAGTAGTCACTTCTACTACAGTGATCACCACTGTCTTCCAGGTCCTGTGCAGAGTGGCTGACTGTTAATACATAGCATAATAAGCACAAGGGGACATCTGCTCAGCATGGGCACCATTCACAGAACGCCTAGAATTTTTCTCAATAAATACAAAGCCCTGTGATGTAACCTCCCTGCCTCTTTACATTGTCCAATCACAGAATGCTTTGCATTCACTGAGAAAAATGCAAGACATTCTCTGAATGGCACCCATGCTGATAGAGGCTAGAGGCGATCAGTAGCAATGAGATGCAAAGTACAAGATGTGCCCCTTTTTCTTGTGCTCCTGCATTGTCCACTGTCACATGGAATTCCTTGTTGCGTGAAATGCTCCTCTGGAGGAGACTAGAAGCAGCAGTGCTGACACATATTGTGGAGGCATGGTCTACTGTTATCACAGCCAGGAAGCCATTCCTGGGAAATAATGTGCAACTGAGGCTGGAGCATGTGCCGGTAGACAGGAAGTAGCTAAAAGAAGCCGTAGGAGATCAGCATTACAGGGATGAAAAGAAGGCTAAAACAATGTAAAAACTGTATTTTATGAAGAAAAAAACATATCAATTGAGGCACGGTACTTTGGCAAACTAAATGTCATCCAGTTGGTGTTTAGAACTCCATTGTTCTGATGATCAGTAGAGGGAACATTAACAAATCTGTATATGGATGCAATAATTAACATACGCAACAGCAATATTAAAATCACTTTTGGGTAAATGTCACAAAAGTAGTGTAATGTTAAATTACAATACGGTTTCCCTTTAATTATATTTATCCTTCTTATTCATCGGAATAATGCAGTTATTTTATATTTATACAACAGTAGTTCTTCTGTCCATTTTACATAAGTAGATATACGTACTAAGCAAATTGAAAAATGCTTTATCTGTATGTTAATAGGAATAATCAGAATCTCTGGTGACTTTCAATTTGTGTACATTATACCGTATATTCATCATCGTCTAACCACTATCTATTCTGTTCTTTGTCATATCATTATTGTCCAAGGTTCGTCTCTCCCTAACATGTTTAATAGTTTTTCTGCATAACCTTGCAGATATAACAGCATAACTTTAGAAGCTAAGGCCTATTGATAATCGAAACAATAGCTTTTTTCTTTGTTTAATTCACTCTCTTTACCAGTGGCGGCCCGTGCATTAGGGGCGCATGGGCAGCGCCCCCCCATCCATGCGTCAGGCCTCCTGATTTACTTACAGGGATGCCGGGTGCATGGATTCCAATGGGGGGGGGTGTTTTTGAAGTACGTGATTAGAGCCAGAGGCTCTAATTGGCTTCAAAAAAGGGTGGGCTCCAGGCATAGCCCACCTAGTTGTGTATCGATAACGAATGAATATTTGTTATCGCCGCACTGATCCTCCTCCCAGCCAATCAAGAAGCGGGAGACCCCTCACCCAATTGTCTGAAATGACAGGTGATCCTATTGGATGCCTAGGAGGAGGAGAGAAGAGACGCATTGCGTCTCTATGAGAGGATACAGGAGCCGATGCATGGGACAAAGCTAGCCACCCATCACTAAGATGGGGTAAGTGTCCGCCAGACAGCGGGCGAGCGGGGGGTGCCGTTAATTGCCAATGGCCACTGGGGAAGGGGGGGGGTGCTGAAAAAGTGCCATGCTGCTGGCTGCCCGGGGGGGGGGTGTTTATTGATGCCGTCCCCCTCAAAAAAAAACACGAGTCACCACTGCTCTTTACACAGCCCCCTTGTTGTTTGACTTATGAATATAACAAGCCAATTAGTTATATATTTTTATGCCTTAAAAAGAAAATTTATCCACAAGCAGTGAGTGTTAATTATAAACCCACAGAACTGAAGCCATATGTCACTGAATACAGATTACAATAAGGCTTTTTCTAGGACAGGAAGTCCAAAGTTGGCGCCAGATGTTGGAGGAGAATAAGACTTTTAAATAGGATCCAGCAGGCCAACTTGCGTACTTTGGGATACTTGAGAAAAATGGGAGAGAGCAAAGTAACAGAATATGAGTGGATCAAGTGGTTGTATTTAACCCCTTGTTTATCAAGGAACATTTATAAACGCCCTGGTATTCAAGGTATTAAAGCAAACCCATGGCGGCTGCTGCAGGAATGAGCTTGGTATTAATTTTTCGACCTGGCAAGGGCTTTCAGGTAAAAGTGATCACTTTTACTAGGTTCTGTAGGTAAACATCCCCCCCCTCCCCTTTCTCCCGGGACTATGAATGATAAATGGTTGTAATAGTGAAAGCAAGAGGAAGCTCTTTGATGTCCCCCCCCCCCCCCCCGCGACTAATGAACCTGGAAGCAACATGTGTTACATCACTTCCGGGTTCAGAGCGGTAATTTTCCGACTACTGTAGCCAGGGCAGCAGCCAAACAAGCAAGATCTGTGCTTTATTCGCTGCAGGGGAAATACTAGGAGTCTAATAAAACCCCATTGTCTCACTAAGGAGGACCTGTCACCTGCCCAATGCTATCACTTTGGAGCTTCTTAGTCCCCTTGTGATGCAATACATTTCAATGAAGAAAAAAAAAAAAGTGTAAAAAAATAACGAAATAATAATAAAAAAAAAAATGAAAATGAAAGTACCCCCATCACCTCTGTACACACCTGAATGCAAACATGCAACATAGAGAGTGCACATAAATGTAAAACATACATTGCACCATACATGCGAGGCATCGCAGTGTCATTAAACCCAAATATTTTTTGGGTGGATCCTGCTCTTTCCAAGGGCTTCATATTATTTATAGCAACGTTGCCACAGCCAATCCACTGGCTGTAGCGTTGCCACTCCAATTGTGCATTCTCTGCCAGTACCCACAAGGAAGCCATTTACTTCCTTCTACACCTTCTAGCCGCCCAATGTGATACACACTGCAAGGATTTCGTGGAGGACCACTAGAATGATTGACAGCAGCTCCTACAAGGAGCCTCGCAGCCAGTCGATTATGATAAAATGCTGCTGCAGTGTTATGTGCAGGTAGTTCCTATAGTGACATTGGCAGCTTCATAAGAGATTTCCTACTGGTTCCACCCCCTAGGTCTCCTAGTGCATTAAACTGGAGTCCCACCGCGTTAAAAGTCAGCAGCTACAAAAAAGTGTAGCTGCTAATTATTAATAATCAGACACTGACTTGTCCCATGGTCCAGTGATGCGGCCGCCCGCTGCCTCGCGCCTCGCTCCTCTCCCCCTCCTCCGTGTGGCGCCGGCATAGCAAGTGTGGGCGCACTCACGAGCTGCGCTGCGCACTGTGAATGGCCGGGCAATCTTCTGGGACCTGTGACGTGTCCCAGAAGATCACCGGGAGGTGCACTTCCTTCCGGCTCCGCGGCGCCCTAACAAAAAAAATGACATGCCAACTATGGCATGTCAAGGGGTCACCTTCACTTAAAGTGGAAGTTCCACTTTTGGGTGGAACTCTGCTTTAAGGAGTAACCTCATGTCCACAGTACATGGAATCAAATAGATTATTTGGGACAATTACATTGATCTGTGCTATAGATTACTATAAACCATTGTTTTTATTGATGCATGTGTTGATCATTTATATAAAGTAGTCGTAATTGGTTCAATGACACTTTAGAGCATTTCTTACTCCCAACACTTCATATTCCTGATATGTGCCTGCTGTACTATGTACTTGTATGAGAAAGCCTCCTGTTCTCTTTATATTGCATTCTTTATGTTAAATCCCTGGTGTTCCTGCCAGTTCCCATGCTTTCTATTAGAAAACTGACCACACTTAGCAGGAGAACACACTGTGGTCAGTTCTCTAGCTATGCTGGGAACTCCATGTGCTCTCCTCCAATGATCAGACTTGTCCTGACACCCCCCACTGCACAGCCATTCACTGGCAAGCTTCAATGTACTGCTGCCTCTCCTCCCCCCAACTCTTAGGCTCGGTTCACACTGGTGAGATGCAGAAACCCTGCAAATCTAGTGCGGGCTCCTGCATCGCACCTGAATTGCACAGTGCTTCACAATGAGATCTGCAAACCGCTGCAGGTGTCAATACAAAGTTAATGACACCCCCAGATCGGTTCGCAGATCGCAGTGCGAACTGTGAAATGGTGCAGGAATCGGATCACATACAATCCGATTCCAGTGCGGACAAAAAAGGGTCCTGCACCATTTTGGTGCGAATGCGATTTCGGCTGAAATCGCAATGCACAGACATCGCATGTGACCTGTACAGTAATGCGGTGCGAATTACATGCAATGTCTGTCATCACACTAATGTAAACCAGCACTTATGTAGCTGAGAACAGAGGGATTGTGATCACTTATAAAAAAAAAAAGGGAAAAAAGGTAGTTATGTTGTTTTTTATATCTATGCAAAAATGTTTTGTCTTTCGTTTCTATTTTAAACTGAATGGGTTGTTTACAATCATTTTAACGCTAAATGTATAACCTGTAAAAGCTTTTAAAGCATTTCCTATGAAGAATTTGGATTATCATAGTTTTTTTGTAATTTCAAGAGAGCACACAATTTTAAGGCTTGACACGTTTGGGGTCTATTTACTCAACGCAACTCCATCTTCTATACTTTACCAAAGAAATTGGATATAATATTGGATTTGTTTGCACTAAAATTTGTTTTTATTTATTTTTTCCCTAGAAAATATGTGTTTGATAAATAGCTGCGTATACATCATGTGACAAAAATTGCAACTCCTGCCATTTAATTCTCTAGGGCAGCCTTTCTCGACCTTTTTAACTCAGAGGAACCCCTGAAATAATTTTCCAGACTCAAGGAACCCCTGCTAAAAACTACAATATTTACAACTCATGATACATTAGTGTGATGGTCAGTGGGAAGAATGCTCCTTACACTTGTGGTCATTGGGAAGAATTACCTCCTTACAGATAGCTAAAAAGATCAATGGTGTCAGTGGGAACTTATCCGAGAGGCAGAAATTGCTCATTACTCAGGGAACCCCTAGCAACCTCCAAAGAAACCCTTGGGTTCCATGGAACCCTGGTTGAGAAACCCTGCTCTAGGGTACCCGCTTTCTGGAAATATATCATTGTTTTGGGAGTTTAAAGTAATTTCTACAAAAATAAATACAGATTTTAACATGTGTGTGAACATTTTAAAAATCACTTGGGTAGACAAGTGGTTAAAGAGACTCAAAATGTGCAAACCTAAGTTTTTGGTTTTTTTTGCAGTTTGTGTCCCATTGGGAAATATTATACCTTCATGACCTAGAGACACAACAATGGATTGATGGGAAACTGTCAGTTGTCACTGAAATAGGTGACAATATTGGGAATGCCGTCTATTCCTTCTCTAGTGACAGCTGTAACATTTTTTATTTCCCATCATTTTTGTGATAATGGTTAAAAGAGCCAAGAGGGCCAATCTCCAGCAGGGAGGAAATAAGCAAAAAAAAGTGGAACTTTCTCTCTCAATCAACATTGACTATTTTAAATCCTTACAGAACTAGCTGTTTTAGGCCTCATACACACGGGCGTATCTTTAAAAATAAACAAAACGTCGGGGCCGACGTCAAGGAAAAAAATCTGCGTTTTTCGGCGTTATGCATCGGCGTTAGTGAGCGTAAGTGAGCGTCAGCGTCAAAAGGCGTTTTTAAAAAAAAAATCATCCCTCTGCTATTTTTCAACCTAAAAACGTTGGTGTCAAAAAACGCCGGTACAATATTAGTTGGTGTTTGTTGGCTTTTTGCTGCGTAGGCGTCAAAAAATGCCAAAATGTTACAGCCTCAGAACGCGATGGCCGTGGGTTCTACTTTCAGCTCACTAACGCCGACGTCATCTACAGCTCAAAAACGCCGATGTTTTTATGGGGCCATTGACTAACATGGAGAGCTGCAAAAAACGCCAGAAAACGCCGGCGTCAAAAAACGTCCGTGTGTATGAGGCCATAAACTTTTTTTTACATTTCTTCAGTTACTTCCTGATTTTCATGCCTAGGCAAATTATGTTCTACATACCAGGACTCCTCTGGAGGGGAGAAGGGGTTTACTCAGCTAAGCACACTCTCCTTCTTGCATGCATGAGCTAAGGGCAGATGGATTCCAGAAGGTAAATGCCCTTCTTCAAGATCGCCATGGCCAAAAATGCTTGGGGGTGTTTTTCAAAATGATTTCTCAACAAAATAAAGCATGGAGATATGGATGGATGGGGAAGTTTGCTTTGAATTTTTAAAAATTAATGAAATAGTGTTTTTGGATTGTGCTGCTCAGATGCAGTGTAGTTCTTTAAAATGTACTGTAAAAAAAAAAAAAAAAAAACACAAAACAAAGAAGAACATCGAGCCTTGGAGGGTTCTCAACTCTGGGGACCCTAGTTTGACAATCTTCTGCTATAGTTCCACCATTGCTTTCAATTACATGATGGTACCAGAAGTGGCTAAACCTGAAATGTAAAATATCAGTAGATTTCCATAAGACACATACCTTTACTAAGGTGCACAGGCATGCTCTCAGATTTCATCATGCGCTGATGTGGCATCTGCAGTGGTGGTAGAGCATGATGTGGTGTCGGTTCAGCAACAGGTTGACTTGGAAGAACTTCAGAAAAATTGTGTTTCCCATAACTATGGTTTATGTTGGTGTTTGGCGGTGAGGTCATTGGACTCATTGCTCCTCCAATTGGAATTGCTGGGCTAATTAGTTTCCGTCCAAGATTTATTATACTGCTAGAGACTTTATTTATATTTATGGGTGCCGCCTTGGCATTAGCCCTAAATTTAAAGATAAAAAAATAACGTAAGCGCTACATTACTATAACAATCAACTTTGACAATTTTATACTTAAAGTGTCACTAAATCCACATCATAAAAAACGATCAATAAATGGTGTATTACATGCTGTTCATATTTACGGAGTCACTATAAGATTTGTTTTCTGTATTCTGCAAAAAAACCTGGTTGATCCTGCTGCTCTCTATCTCTACCTTTTGTCCATGTCCTCATTTCAGCTAGGGATTTTGCAGCTGTGGTGGCAACTCTGCACATGCTCAGTTTTCAGTGAGTTTCTATTGCAAGCATTTCCTCCCGATCACATCTGGGCAGCCCATGTGACTATAGAGTCACACATGGGTGTATACACAGTGGTATATGACAGCCCACTCCCTCCCTCCTCCTCCATGCCCACTAATCAGCTAAACACAATGGGGGCAGGATATTACATGTAGACTGATGGAGGCTTCACCTCCCTGTTATTCTAAGACACAGACTGGAGGGGCATGGCATGGCCTGATTAGGAAAAAGGTACTTAGATGTTATTTTTTTTTAATTAAAATAATTACAGTGCCATCATCCACACAGAAATAGAAGGGACAATGTACATTTAATGGTGTGTGTTTATTATCACTTTTTTGTAAGACTTTTCTAGACAAAATATAAAAATAATAAATAAAAATACAAGGGGTTAACTATAGGATAAGAAACACATTTCATTCATTAGTGCTCATTTTTTAGTATTTACATATTTCTCAGTTCTAAGGGAAAGCTTCAGAACCTCCGTGAACTGTTTTACTTTATTTTGCAGGATAGCATTAACAGGTTAGTGATCATTTCACTTGTTGACTGGAAATGTCCTTTACATGATATCACATTGACTTTTTTATTTTGTATTTGGCCCCAGCTAAGCAGTGCAATATACTTTTTTAAGACATTGTATGCTGCTAATGATTGATAAAGTAGCTATTATGGCATATTTCGATCTTGATCTCGCTGCCTGGTACTTAAAGTGTTACTAAACCCAGGACCCTGCATTCACTATATCTGGTCTCCCACTACACAGAACATGGAAATGCAATTATTATTATAAACGGCTAAATACCTTTTCTCATCAGCAGTATATAGCTGTCTTGTGATTTCTATCAGTTCCTGGTGAAGCTTTTAGAAGAAGTTTTCATACTGCACTGATCTGTCCTATGAGGCTGCAGGGCTTCTGGCCCTCTATCTGGACAGTGCTGATTGGCCCTGTGCTGGTCACATGCACTTCCCAAGTAAAAAAAAAAATCCTCTAGCAATACACACCAAAGTGAGAAAGTGATGCCTGACTCCAAAGGCTCTGTCTTATCCAGACTTGTCCAGGGGGGCAGTGCAAGGAGGGGAGAATCTGAGCATACAAAATCAAGCAGCCTTTTACACAATGCAAAGGATTAACCCCTTAGGTTCCACAGTGAGTATAAAGAGCATGCTTTACTGCATATGCACTGTTGTGGGTTTAGTAACACTTTGAAGTGGATGGAAACCCAATTCATGAAATTTTATCTGGGCACAGCTATCTGTAGTGTTTTCTTATCTCTCTTCAAAACAATAAGTCCCGTGGCTTTCTCCTGCTCCGTTCTTCTGTTATCAGCACAATAACTTCTGACAAGCATTCCGACACATGTGATAAAACCAGCTTGAATTTTGTATCAGGGAGGTTTCTATAAATAGATTAGCAGAAAGCTGTTCTACTCACAGCACAGCTCTAAAAGTCTCTGCCTATGTGAAGGCAGTGTGTGCCTTTCCTCCAATCAGCTGTCTCCCAGTGTATCCATCACTACACTGTTACTGCAGAACGAGGAAGTGAAGATTCTAACAGGCCGTGCACTTTCTAAAGAATATATAAAGCTGAAGACAGCAGATATACATGTAAAACTTATGTAGGGAGATTGGTTAAATCTCTGTGTATCATCTCAGACTATTCACTTCAATGGGTATGTGTGAGGGTTTACATCTATTTTAAGCTGTCTTCTGGTGTGGAGAATGCTGGGGAGACAATGTGGGAATCTGGATCCTGTACTGGCATTTTTAGATATGAAAAGGGTGATCCTTAGGATGGGATAAGGCTAAACAAAGGTGGCTGTGGGGGCATTTTAACCGCTGCCCCTTGGTAGCACTTTTTGTACAAATTTTCCGAAATCAAAACAAAAGCTTTCCAGAGGCGAAGGCAAGTTGTCAGGTGTATTTAACAAAAACAACTGAGACCGGACAAAACAATCAAAGGGTTTGATGATCCTGACAGAAAAAAAAGTATATATATATATATATATATATATATACACACACACACACACACACACACACGTGCACGCACACACACACGCACACTATTACCAAAAGTATTGGGACACCTGCCTTTACACACACACACATGAACTTCAATGGCATGCCAGTCTTAGTCCGTAGGTTTCAATATTGACTTGGCCCACCCTTTGCAGCTTCAACTCTTCTGGGAAGGCTGTCCACAAGGTTTAGGAGTGTGTCTATGGAAACGTTTGACCATTCTTCCAGAAAAGCATTTTTGTGAGGTCAGGCACTGATGTGGATAAGAAGGCCTGGCTCGCAGTCTCTGATCTAATTCATCCCAAAGGTGTTCTATTGAGTTGAGGTCAGGACTCTGTGCAGGCCAGTAAAGTTCCTCCACCCCAAACCTGCTCATCCATGTCTTTATGGACCTTGTTTGTGCACTGGTGTGCAGTCCTGTTGGAACAGGAAGGGACCATCCCCAAACTGTTCCCACAAATTTGGGAGCATGAAATTGCTCAAAAAATCTTGGTATGTTGACGCCCTAAGAGTTCCCTTCACTGGAACTAAGGGGCCAAGCCCAAGCCTTAAAAAAATATAACCCCACACCATAATCCCCCCTCCACCAAATGATTTGGACCAGTGCACAAAGCAAGGTCCATAAAGACATGGATGAGCGAGTTTGGGGTGGAGGAACTTGACTGGCCTCCACCACAGTCCTGACCTCAACCCGATCGTCTTTGGGATGAATTAGAGCGGAGATTGCGAGGCAGGCCTTTTAGTCCATATCAGTGCCTGACCTCACAAATTCACTTCTGGAAGAATGGTCAAACATTCCCATAGACACTCCTAAACCTTGTGGACAGCCTTTCCAGAAGAGTTGAAGCTGTTATAGCTGCAAAGGATGGGTCAAGTCAATAAACCCTGCAGACTAAGACTTGGATGTCTTTAAAGTTCATGTGCGTGTAAAGGCAGGCTTACCAATACTTTAGGATATATATATATATATATATATATATATATATATATATATATATATAGTGACAATATATATATATATATATATATATATATACACATACACACACAGTATATATATATTTCTAATTAAAAATATGTATGTATATGATCAATAATAATAAGCACACACTGTTGAAGCCTTGTCCATCAGGGTAAAAACAAACACCACATACTAAGCCAAGACACTCTACTCCACAATGCAATACTCACCGTGATCTGTTCATCAAGTCCCCCCCTCGTGCCCTGTAGAAATCTAGATTTTGATGGAACTGATAGCTTATAGGTTTGGGGTTTCTCTGCAAATAAAAGTACATAGATGGACTTAATATAGAGCAAAAAAATAAACTTACACGAATATTGTAATCCCATAATGCACTATAACTATACAGTGTCATTAGCACTTACCACATTTCTTGTGTCAAACAACTTACCGGGTGCACCATTTATACATAATTATTAATTTAAAACAATTTATTTTTTTTTAACTCCAGGAAAATATTGCTTTGTCATAGTACAGGGAAATCTTACATTTGTCAGATTTTTTTTTTTGCTGTTTCTTCTTTGGGGAAATTTTCCTTTACTGCCTGTCCAAGTGACACAATGAAAGTGAAAGAAAGTCTCTCCCAATTCAGAAGAAATCCTAGCTTTGAAAATGAGGGTCCTTACTGGTAGAGTGCTTCAACTTCTCTTGCTGTGACAACAGTGGAATTCCCTGCCTGACCCAGTGATGACCATCATCAGGAGAGGAAGTAAGGGAATATCTTCAAAACAGGGTCACAAAGACCAAATGCCTAAATGAATTTGTTTGACTACAAGTTCCATTACAAGCAGGGACTAAACAACACCACAGACAAGCAAGGTGCTTCGACATCTGGGAAAACAGTAGCATTTAATAACTAATGCAACGTTGAAGAATGGCATATTACAGGGTATATTTATCTCCCACATCCAGCATTTCACTTAGTGTTGAGATATGAATTGCATAGCAAGCCAAACCTTAATAAAGCTGAACCTTTTAAGACATCAATCATGCATTCATTTTCAGGATCTACATATAATTAAGGCAACCTGAGCGCTTGTCAGTAAATAACATTATTGACTGATTACAGATTAGAAGGTATTGGAAAATATTACAAGTGCACTTAGATGATATGGCCACTAGATGGCAGTCATAGCCTTTCTCTTCTCTGCAGCCAGAATGAGATTCTGATTACAGATCTTAGAAATGAACAAAACATTTGCAGATTCATAAATCTGTCAAAAACTACAGTACACAGTTGTTTAAAAGGCATAAAACATACAAATGCCCGCTATTCAAAGCTTTCATAGTTGTGATATGACATACAGTGGGAGTCATTTAAAACTGGCCTGCGCATGGCAGATTATTGCTCTGTCTCATGCATATTTACAATCAAGTTCATACTCCAAACAGTCAGTGAATGTGTTCTGTATTATGAAACCATTGCGGCCTGACTGCTTGCCAGCTACTCTAAGAGTGGGCCTGATTTATGGAATCAGGAGTAAATAAGAGTGGAGCTGTTGCTCATAGTAACTGGGTTCAATTTCAGTTCAGGCCAAATAATTAGGGGGAAAAAAATCAGATTTGTTGCCTTTTTGCTTTATTTCCAGGTTTCATATATACATCAATAAAAATGACAATCCGAAATAAAACTTTTCACAATTTCTTTAAATTGTAACACTTTGATCCATGTGACGTTTGTTAAAAATATCCATTCCTAATTCTGTAACAATCCAATCCCCACTTTTTCTTACTGTATTGCTTAAAATGTTTAATAAAATTGATTGAACAAGAAAAAGTATGATCCAGCTGATGTTTATCTGTTTAGAGCAGCCTTTCTCAAATCTTTTACACCAGAGAAACCCTTGAAATTGTTTAAGGTCTCAGGGAACCCCTGCTAATAAATTATTACATCTACAGATCATGGTAAATTAGCATCATCAATATGTGGTGAAAGAATAAAGAAAATGGTATAATTAGGGCATTTGACACCCAGCTGATTTTTATTTTTTTTTACAACATTACGTTGCTCTATATGGTGATAATAATAAAATGAACCAAATAATAATGAAACAGACTGTGACAGTTGTCGTGTCCCACTAGATGTCAGTAGAAAAATGTTCCTTCACATTGGTGGTCAATGGAAAAATGCCCCTTCAAGTAGAACTATAGGCAAAACTTTTTTAATTCATTTTGATTACAGTAAGGGAGGGTTATAACCCTGTCAGAATTGTTTTCGCCATTTATGTCCCATTGCAGAGATTTCCCTTCACTTCCTGTCCCGTAGCCAAACAGGAAGTGAGGGAAAATCCCTGCAAATTAAGGGAGTTCCTTGGGGACCCCCAGGTCACGAGAACTAGTGTGCCCATTGGGAGATTTCTCCTTTATTACTTTTATGGGGACAACCCAAAATGTTGCATTTTCTTTTTACTTTCACTTTCAATGAAAATGGTAAATAGGACCAACAGAGAGGGTGACTTGCCCTAACAGGGGCACAGGCGGCAATAAAAATTGACAAAACTTTTAATTCAACTCCCCTCTATCCAAAACTAAAAAATGTTGGTGGTCAATGGAAAAAAATCAAGACAAATGCTCCCTCGCCTTAGTGACCAATGGAAAAATATTCTGCCACATTGATGGTCAATGTAAAAATATCCTCTACTGGTGGTCAATAGAAGAATGTCCCCTCATGTTGGTGGTCAATAGAAAAATGCCCTCTCGTATTGGTGGTCAATGAAAAAATGTCCCCTTACATTGGTGGTCAATAGAGAAAAGCCCCTTTAGATTAGTGATGAGCAAAAAAATGCTCCCCTCACATTGTGGCCAATGGAAAAACACCCTCTCACGTTGGTGGTCAATGGAGAAAAGCCCCTTTACATTGGTGAAGAAGTGTAGAAGTGACTCCTTAGGGCTGAAGCCTGTACATTGAGACTGAGCCATTTGCTTATGCAGCTGGAGCCACATGGAATGAGTGCTGGAAGCCTATGTTACTGAATAAGGACTCAGCAGCTGTATGGATACAGACGCACATCCTAAGCAGCTTTGCATGCAGACATTGTGCATTCCAACACACTTGCGCACTTGTCAAATTAAGAGGAAACTGCTTCATCCCCATTGAATAACAGAGGCTGCCTGCATGCAGCTCCTGATGCATAAATAAACGACTCATTCACACTGTACGGGCTTTACGCCCATGTGAATGCATACCAGTGGGAAATGCCCCACGTGGTCATTGAAGGTGGGAAATAAATCTACACTGTGCAAGAAATCCCTAGCAACCTCTGGAGGAACCCTAGCTCAGAAGGTTGGGGTTGGAGCAATGTCTATTTCAAAGTGGTGGTTTTAAACAGAAGCTGAGATACATCTGCTGCTTATATATACTCATCTGGTTAGTTCAGACTGAGTATACATATGCTGCAGCTCTTATAAACAAGATCGATTTGTGTTATAAGGCTCTTATTCCTTGCTGTGCCAGGTAAACAGGGACAGGGATAATAAACCCCCTTGAGCCAGCGCCTCCCGGCCCTTTAAGGGGTTTAGGATGCCGGGAGACGGGGCTTATGGTCATGTGACCATCTTGATTGGCTGTCACATGATCTCAAAGTTCCCGATCGCAAGCAACGATCTGGAGTTTTCCAATTCATGCAAATATGCGGCCGCTAGGTGCCAAGGCCCACCCGCCGGAGGCCGCATATTTGTGTACGGCCAGCGCCAACGGTTAGTAAAACTGAAGCTACTGCCCACAGCAACCAGATTCTAATGGAACATGACTTGGCATTGGTCACAGCAGTGGAAACTGCAATTCATAAGAATCCCCCGATCAGTACGATATTAGGGGCTTAGTATCGGCCAGCAGTATAGAGAAAAATGATTTTTGAATGATTGCAAATTGAGCAAACGGTGTGGCCTAACAGTGGGCAAAGTGAATAGAATTCCAGGATGTATCAGTGGAAGTATCACCAGTGGGAGGTCTTGACTCCCCTATACAGATATTTAGTTAGACCTCAATTAGAACACTGTTTTCAGTTCTAGAGACCTCATTTACAAAAAGATTTTGAGAAGATAGAACAAGTCCAGAGACAGACAATGAAAATGGTGAAAAGGTCCGGGGGATAAAACACGTCAGGGGAGACTTCAAGAACTAAAAGTGGAAGGTTAATCAAAACCTAACCTATGCCACATAACCAATACCTACTCTCTGCCACATTCTAAACCTAATATATCTAGTCCTGTAAAGAAAAAATCACTGTACTTGCCTGTTTTGCAGCCGAACCGGTCCAGTCTCCAGCAGAGGCCCCGACAACGGCTGTGAAATGCCTGGGAAGTGATGTCACCCATAGACATAGTGATAGATAGACATAGTGATGTCACCCATTATTATAGGGCTTCCCTTGTCAGCTGCCTCTCTTGCACACTCCCACATACTGAAGCCACTGATGACAGCTCAGATTGGGACCGGACCAGATCGGCTGCAGAAAAGGTATGTATAGTGATTTTTTTTCATTACAGGGCTAGATAGATTAGGTATAGAATGTGGCAGAGAGTAGATTTAGAGTTAGTTCAGTTTTGACTAAACTTCCACTTTAACCACTTCAGCTCCGGAAGGTTTTACCGCCTTCCTGACCAGGCCATTTTTTACGATATGGCACTGTGTTGCTATAACTGACAATTGTACAGTTGTGTGACACTGTGCCCAAATAAAATTGATGTCCTTTTTTTCCCAACAAATAGAGCTTTCTTTTGGTGGTACTTGATCACCTCCGCGGTTTATATTTTTTGCGATATAAAAAAAAAGCGACAATTATGAAAAAAAAAATATATTTTTTTACTTTCTGCTATGAAAGATCCAATAAAATCACATTTCTTTATCAGTTTAGGCCAATTTGTATTCTGCTACATGTTTTTGGTAAAAAAAAATCTCAATAAGCGTATATTGATTGGTTTGCACAAAAGTTCTACGCCTACAAACTATGGGATAGATTTAAGGACTTTTAATTTTTTTATTGTTTTTACTAGTAATGGCGGTGGTCAGTGACTTTAAGTGGGACTGCGACATTGCGGAGAACAAATTTGACACTTTTTAGGGACTACTGACACCAATACAGTGATCAGTGCTAAACAAAAATGCGCTGTCACTGTATAAATGACACTGATACGGAAGGGGTCAACACCTCGAGCGATCATGCACACGTGATTTTGTGCTTAAGAACTGCCCTGCCGCAGTACATGTACGTGGGGGGGTCCTTAAGCAGTTAATATGTACAGTCTGAAGAAAACAAGTGAAAGGGTGAAACCTTTAAATACATCAAGGGTGTGTGAATAAGGTTGAGGTTGAGTATTTTCAATATGAAGCTAAGTTTAAGAAAACAGGGACATAACCTCAAACTAGTAAGAGGAAACTTCAAAACTCACCTTAGAAAGTATTATTTTACTGAAAGAGTAGCTGATGCTTGGAAAAATCTTCCAGAAGAGGTAGTGAATCAATTAACACTAAGGCCCCTTTCACATGGACTTGTCCGTGTATGGAGTCCGCTTTGCTCAGCAGGAATCGATCTGCTGATCCCCGCTGAGCAGGCGGATGACAGGTCCGTCTCCGGTCACTGTGCAGAGATGGACCTGTCAAAGCCCACTGTCCTCTATGGAGATCGGATGAAAATGGATCCGCCTGTCCGTCTACATCCAATCCTATCCGATCCAATTCTCCGGACAGATGGAACATAGGGTTTCCATCCCTCTGGATTTCAAGGACAGGATCGGATCGGATAGTAGCGGATGTCAGCAGACATGTCACCTGCTGACATCCGGCGCTCTATAGGTCTGAGTATATTTTTAAAGGCTAAGTTTAGAATAAGCCACATTATTACATGTGCTGCAATATCCTTGCTGACTGTACTTGGGGAGAGGACAAATTCATCCGGTACAGTTCCATCGTCCACCTGGGAGTCCTTGAATTATAATGGCTTCATGATGTCCTCACTAGACGAGTAGAATTAGGAAGCGTCTCCTGCCCTCTCGCTGGGATAATATATTCAGGCTTAAATATACTGGCTATCTGGTAAGCACAATATACTTATGGTGAAGGATCTCACTGGAATGGGTGTCTGACAGTGATTTACTCTAAGGATTAGAACACTATTTGGATTGCCAAGAAATTTTCGGCACCTTCTGCAGGATTTCTTTGCACTTGTGGCCTTATTAGCACTCAATAGGACTATTGTTTGCGTTATTTTGCTATTTTTGTATACTTATTGAGTTATTCAAGGATCTACTCTTATAATTAATATTTTTTCAATTATTGATATATATATGCATTTGCACTTTATTGTAGGAGGACAGGTTGAATACCATCCCTGAGGCACAATTTATGTATATAGCCAAGTGGGAGTATAATTAATTACTTTCTGCCCAACTTAGCCTTTAAAAATATATTTAGTAGGTAGAGCACTACACATCTGTTTTTTATCTCTATATACAATTTTGTTTTGTTGTCGTGTAGCAGCCACCACATCCCCTTAATACTAAGCGCGGTATATTGCATCTAACGCCCCATAGGGCCGAATGGAGCATCTGATCAGGTACGCCTGAAGAACGGACAGGCTGACCTGTTTGGAACGCCCGTGGGAAAGGGGCCTATCTGAAATCAAATATGCTTGTGATAGACACAGCCAAAACAGTAAAATAAAGAAATACATTCAAAATAAAAACATAAAAATTATAAAAAGAAAAATGGTGCAGACTCGATTGTTTGGTCTTTTTCTGCCATTACTCTTGTTTAACGCCAATGCGGATCTAAGAATAATAGCCAACTTTAATCAGCTGAACTGAGATAAATAAGGGTATAAATATATAACATGCAGCCCTTTATTACGTATTCATCCAGCAGAACAAGATGCTGAAAACATTCCTGTAGGAATCCATGTATTGGACTTCCAAGTTTGGACTGGACTCTACAATGCAGGTTAAAGTGGAAAAGCTAATTTACTAGAGGCTGACACATCTATATCCTTAAATGAAACCTCCTTAGTGTAAAGAAAAATGTAATTCATTCTAAACTGAGGAGTGTCAATCATGGTATAAATATACAGATGAATCAGATGGCTATATGCAATAAAATACATTTAGCAGACAGTCCATTACCTTGTTCCCAGGGCACCCATAAACCATATGCTAACAGTATCATAAATATAAATATTTGATTGAGAATGCTGAAATGTTTCAATTCTAATTGCACCTCAACTGCTGCCGGATACTATAGATGCCCTGCAATGTCCATTTCTAGCAAATATAATTGGCTAGAAGAGATATTCTCATGTAATGTGTATGGCCCAATAATCTGTGCTTCTGCATAACATTCTATACTGTATGTCCTCAATTTCAGCTTCTTAGTCACTGTGCTGCACTGATGTATTTATAAAAAGAAGACTCTACAGGAAGCAGATCCTTGCCCCCTGATCATGGCTGCAGAGCTTCGCAGGCTCCAATGCAAAAAAAATAATAAATGCACATTTTTGCATTTTGAAATATGAGTGCATTTTGTTATTTTTTGCTTGAAAAATGTATAATTATTTTTTAACAGCATAACGTAAAAAACACAGTCTAATGCAGCATGGTTCTATATATGAACAACATACATTAAGGGGAGTATTTATAAAAAAAACTATTTACATAGCAACTCGGCCAGTAAAAGTGCACGTACATTTGTTCTGTGCAAATGGGGGAAAAAACGCCCTAGAAGTTACTACGTCATTTCCTGTGCAGGTTGAATGTTTTTCATTGATTTAAAACAGGAAAACACTGCTCAGATGATGCTAAGTATCATTGGAAATTCCAAAACATGAAAAAAAAAATATTCTGTTAATTTCTGTTATAAAGTATATCGAATATAAATGCCAGGATAATATACTCACACTCGAAACGACCCTTTTTTGGAAAGTAGATAACCCAAGGTGATCAAATTTTTCGCCGCAATTTTTTTTGTAAATGAAGATGGTATTGAAGAGGTAAAACATGGAGCTTGATACAGACCATCATTACAGCGGGTCAAGTACAGTGGGTTAAATAGCACTGTTAAATTTACTCAGTAACACCACTCTTTTAGCATCAGCATTGCTAGATGCTACATTATTTGTCACAGTGGTCACATGATTGGGAGATGGTCCCACGGGTTACTGAACATTAGTGGGGACCAAGAGCTTTCTTTGTCAGCTCGGTCTCTGTGTTTGAAGAATGCAGAGAGCAGACTCTCAGCACACAAACAGTGGCCATCCAGTGATGCGTATGTGGGCATTAAAACCCACCCTTTTGCCACCACACATATGTGTTATACGGGTGGCAACAGGTTAACCACGTTGTTTAGCACCTGGATTTGTGAATGTTTTGATCGTTGCTTTTATTTTTATGCTATGGGAACTTAGAATGGAAACTTAGAAATAAGAGTCTTTTTTATTTATTTTTTACTGGGCTATAAAATGCTTCTGCTCGTTGTAAATAATCGTATTAGTTTGTGTTGATGTTTTATAACCTTACTTCTCTGTGTAAGGTGTAATTATGAATGTTAGTGGGGATCGACCTTATTTTCTTATTACCTTTGCAGGCTCTGCTTCCTGCTTTGTGTTGCTACACTTCACCACCCTGTGCACCTCCCAGTCTCCCTGATTGTGGTTGACAGAGACATACACAGAGCATACCAGGCAAACCATGGCTGCCCTCTATTTAGCTACTTTCAAAGGGACATCTGCAGCAGAACACAATGGCCCACTTCTGCCAGCACAGGTGCTCTTTGTGTCCATCACTTATAGCAGCACTGTACTCAGGCTCTTAGTTGTAATCACACTATAGTTTAAAGCGGTTTTAACACTAAAAAAATGCTTCTGTTCCTATAGCATAGTGCGTCTGCAGTGTAATTTGTCCCATTGTACGTGGTCAAATACCTGGTTGATCCTGCCTGTTCCTGTGTCCCCCTATGTGTACTGACCAGGATAATCATGGCTGCTGATCCATGATACTGTGGTCAGTTTACATGCCTCTGTCATCCCGCTGTGTGGCCAGTCTCTCCCTTTCTCCCTCCATCCCTGCTTGTCAGTTCAGTAGCCTGTGTTGTAAGAGCTGATTCCCTCCCGCCCTGCCACTTTTCCACTGTGGTTGTAAAAAAATGCATATAAATCACTTCTATCCCCTCTATTTTAGGAAGATATTAAGTACAGTATGTCATTTTCTTAAAAATTATAATTCTAAATACCTTCCGTGCACATTGCCGGTGAGTGGTCACATGACCTCCCTCTGCTGGCTGATGTCAGAGAGGAATCTAAGCCCCTTCCGCTGCTCTCCTTAGATCGGGGAAGAACAGCGGAAGGAGGTCATGTGATTGCACAGCGGGGCTGTGCAGGAAGTTATTTAGGATTATAATTTAAAGAAAAACTGCTGTACTGTACTATATTGTATATCTTCCTAAAACAGAGGAGATACAAGTAATTTATTTAATGCTTTTGTTTTAACTGAATAGCCATCAGGGCATAATAACTCAACATACATATACAGGAGAGCGCAGAGAGGGCAAAGAAGTGGATCTGCACTTAATGAGCTCTTTTTAGTAAGAGGTCTAGTAGAATTCAGGGATTGTGGATTCACATGGTAGATCAACAGTGGATACTTGCACAATGTGTCGTGATTTGTGACACTTTAAAAACACTTGTTTGGATTCTTATCTATGCATCACTAGTACTGGAACAGACATTTTTCACTTGGACTTTAGGTTTTTTAATGAACTGGTAATATACAGTGGCATTTATGCTTTCGCTTTATGACTGAACTGTTTAAATATGAAGGTGTGAGATGTCACTTTGTTTTATGAATTATTTTGTACCAAATGTAACATAATATATATACTGTAATACAGAAATATATACTAATATATATTATATATATATATATATATATATATATATATATATATAGTATCATAAATTAATTAGTGCAGTACATTTCAATGGAATAGATTTTTTTATTATCTGATTAATAATTGGCATTGCCTGCTTAGTAGGTATTTAGATCTTTTATTCATAGATCAGCAATGTAGTGCAGTTTACTGCATCACCACAAAAAAAATTGGGGGCACTGTTCTGTACTGTTATAGCCAATAATATAGTTTTGATATCTGTGGTTAAATGCAGGAAAGTTATAGAGCCTTTTCTTAGGAAAGAAGGTTGAAATATAGCCTGCATGGGCTTTCAGTCTTATTCCAGCTCTCTGTGAAAGAATAAAAGTCACTAAATTGCACATTTAATATTTTTTTTCATTGCAGTCCATTATGCATTTTGTTGTGTTCCTGTCTTGTGTTTATGTGCATTTTTTCATGCATTGACACAGTCTGTATTACTTCTTTGTGCTCACTTTAAGGCCCCTTTCACGCTCAAGCACTGCAAACAACAGACGCTAAAGTGCTGGCTGATTTTGCTGTACTTTTCGGGCTCTTTTTGCCCCTTTAGCAGCACTTTGGAAGCCCTGCCCATTCATTTCAAAGGGCAGGTGCATTTTTGGAGTGCCCCAAAGATGCTGCTTGCAGGACTTTTTCTAACGCCCCGCAAGTGCACCGCCCGAGTGTGAAAGCACCCATTCAAATGAACGGGAGGCAGTTTTCAGGCGCTATCTTTAGCGCTAAATCTCCTGAAATTTGCCTCTGTGTGAAAGGGGTCTCAATGGGTTCATAAAGAGTCTCAATGCACCAAAGAAAAAAAAAAAATCAGCTGCACTTTCTACAGGTAACATAAGGCACCAAAGCGCAAGTGCACTCACATCTGTGTGTTGTAGTGCATTTGTTTATACTACATAATTGGGTGCCATGTCGAAATGAATAGTGCACATATACAGTATATTGTGATATAAATATGCTAAGGGATAGATGGAATAGCTTCTAAATGATTGTTTTTAACATTCATTGACACTAACTATATAAGCATGCCAAACAAGCTCTCCTTAAAGAGTATGGGCAACAGTAGCTTTTCCTAAATCATCCAATCCTGGTGCTTATCTTTTTTTTTTTTCCCCATCCTTTCCTTTTAGGCTGGTTTCACACTTATGTGTTGTTGTAACAGATGTCGACGTACAGCATTCTGTGCTGTGCCATTCATTTAGAATGATACCGCAATGCATAAGTATACTTGGTGCTGTCAATCCACCCTGCAGCATCGCACAATGCACATGCTGTTTGTTGTGGTGCAAATGGTGTGTCTGGTTTTCTTTCACCATGCGTTGGCAGCCCAAAAAAAAAAAATATGGTCTGCCTTAACACAACACAGAATAACAAGCAAAATACCATGTAGTAAGGCACGGCAGAGAACAACCATGTATGAAGGGGGCCTGCAACAACTGATAGAGGATTTTAATCATCATAAGACCATTTTTCTCCTTGTATTTTTATTCTTAGATACAGAAACAAGTAAGAGGGTAAGTTGATCTAAAACTCATCAAAGACATCCGTGAATGGTCAAACACTCATGCATGATCTGACCATTTTACAGCATCTTTAGACCCTTCTAATTCCTTTAACAGGAATGCACTTGTTGCACAGTTCATGCAATGAAAGAAAGAGGGAGAACTGCATGGAGAACAGCAATCAGACAAGCTTTTTTTTGTAAGATTTTGTCCCCCAAGAACAAGCGTTCAAGACTATTGAGGACGTCACTTTAGGTGTCTCTAAAAACAGCCACACTAGATGACTGTCATCTAATGTCTGTGGGAACGTTAAGGTGTAAAAATGCACAAAACAAAATTCAGTAACTGGACAGATGGATTGCAGTTACGTCAAGATTTCAAATTTATTTTTACACCCAGCCCACAATTAATACATAGCATTGCCAAGAACTGACATAGGCTCTGTGTCTCTGGGGATTACCACTAATGCAAAATCTTCATTAAACAAAATACCACCTCCTCAAATCTGCGGCAATCAATGCATGTGTTACTGCCGCTACTATGACAACATTGTCATTATTTGACTTCATAAACTTATCACACTTTCCTGTAGTTGGCAAGTTACCTGCCGGTATGACAGTATGAGCAAGAAAGCAATACAGTAGCTGGTGACGGAATGAAGAACAGACGTTGGCTGCAAAAAGACTGGCACATTTCCAAGCCATAGATAGATAGTTCCTTTCTATTAATAATAAACGGCCAACTCTTAATGGAGACAAAACTGTTCGTATCAATTTCTGCAAACTGGGAAGGAAAAAAGCACACAGACAGACAGTACTGAGGAATATATAGGCTACATAAACTCAAAGTTCTTTCAGTTCTAACAAAATAAAGACAGGATTAAGCTTCTTGTTATTGAAAAACAATGAGCAGATAGATCATATGGCGCACATGTGTTTTCAAAGGATTGACAAGCAATTCAGGGCGCGAAACACAGATCTGCCATCTAAGTGCTCACATCCATTATTAGGAATAATGATCCAACCTGAATACATGAATAAGATGCAAGTATTACTACGGCAGGGCAATTTACATTCCTGTGAGGTTTGCCGGTATTAAAATGAGCTGTTTACAGTACGGGGAGATTAAAAAGTGCACTTGAAATGCAATTTTGAAGGTATAATGGAAAATGTGAGCGTAAAATTGAAGAATTATTTCTTGGATATTTGAGAGACAGAAAAGTCCTGCATGTTGGGCGCTAGCCCTCTGACAAGTAAAGGGTGCATATACCCTTCAAATAAGGGTTATACCTGTAAACAATATAAAAATCTATTTATAACCAGTAAACGTAAAAATATATCAATTACTTTACAGTATCAGTCAAATGCACAATAAATTATATATTTTCAGAATTTTTATACTTGTATTTGTATTTTTTTTTTCTGCTGGCAATAGCGGAGTTTCTTTGGAGGGTAGCGGTGAATGGAGCCATTCTATGAGGAATAGAAGTAAGAAATAAAGCAATTCATTACAACATTTATGTTTGTAAATGACAGGTGTACAGTATACAAAGTGTATAGTGAGGGAAAAATTATTTGATCCCCTGCTGATTTTGTACGTTTGCCCACTGATAAAGAAATGATCAGTCTATAATTTTAATGGTAGCTTTATTTTAACAGTGAGAGACAGAACAACAACAAAAATATCCAGAAAAACGAATTTCAAAAAAGTTAGAAATTGATTTGCATTTTAAAGAGTGAAATAAGTATTTGACCCCTTCGCTTGGTGGCGAAACTCTTGTTGGCAATCAAAGAGGTCAGACATTTCTTGTAGTTGGCCACCAGGTTTACATACCTCTCAGGAGGGATTTTGTCACACTCCTCTTTGCAGATTCACTCCAAGTCATTAAAGTTTCAAGGCTGGTGTTTGGTAACTTGAACCTTCAGCTCCCTCCACATATTTTCTATGAGATTAAGGTCTGGAGACTGGCTAGGCCACTCCAGGACCTTACTGTGCTTCTTCTTGAGCTAATCCTTTGTTGCTTTGGCCGTGTGTTTTGGGTCATTGTTATGCTGGACCCATTTTCAATGCCCTGGCTGATGGAAGGAGGTTCTCACCTAAGATTTGACAGTACAAAGCCTTGTCCATCGTCCCTTTGATGTAGTGAAGTTGTGCTGTCCCTTTAGCAGAAAAACACGCCCAAAGCATAATGTTTCCAGCTCCATGTTTGACGGTGGGGATGGTGTTCTTGAGGTCATAGGCAGCAGGCCTATACGTGTGCTTTCTTGAGCAGGAGGACCTTGCGGGTGCTGCAGGATTTTAGTCCTTCATGGCGTAGTATGTTACCAATTGTTTTCTTGGTAACTATGGTCCCAGCTGCCTTGAGATCATTGACAAACCCAGGTCGTATTGTTACTGGGTTTTGTGTG
>BLSH010241806.1:3536431-3547741 GCA_018402905.1 Glandirana rugosa
ACATCCGTGTGAGTCTAGTGTACGTCGTTACGACCGTGGAAAATTAACCACTGTGGACGTAGTTTAATACTCTACTCAGATAGCTTCTGGTCAAGGGAACCCCTCTAAGTCCAAAAGGATCTTGACTAGTTTGCGTAAAACTTCTGTCATTCCCGAGAAAAGTGTACACACCGGTACCCTGTCATTTTTTACTACGAACATGTGTACGGCGCTGGAACTACGAAACGCAGGTACATTTAAAATTGAGTCGAATGTCTCAAACTATCCGTCTCGTGACGGACAGTTTTCGTAGGTAATTTTAGTTACCCATGTACAGCGTTTGTTGTTCGATTTGTGAACACCACGCCATAAAATTACGTTTTAGGTGGAACTCTAAAATTTGTATTTCGTCTAGCTAAAAATATCCTGTACTCCGTGCATCATTTTTTACTGTCCCATGGCCACACATGTGAAAAGAGCCCTTACTGTCTTCAAAATGCGTTTGATCAGTTCTAGGAAAACCTGAATCTCCCCAAGGGAACTGGTCTTCGATAGACTCATCTCATAATTTGATGCAGGTGTCACCAATTAAAAGGTGCCAGCATTGCTGCATGTGATCTGAGTGTGCCTACACTTCACTTGTAAAGTTAAACTACTCATTGGATTTCTTTGAGCACCTGGGTAGAGCTGAGACATATTAATGCAGTCTGCAATCATCACATGGACTTTTTATCAAAAATAAGGATGGTTTAATCCCCTATATCTTAGTACCGATATGCTACTCATACCTTTTAACAGAAAAGGTGAGATTTACATTAAACTTCAGCTGCAGATAATTCCAAACCTATTTATTGTTTTGACTTGCAGTTTTCACCTAGGGGAACCACTGCTTATGCATTTTTTTTTAATGTTATGCTCACCTTTAATTATCATGGTTTGTGACAAGTTTACTATAGAGCAGGAGTGTCAAACACAATTTCATCATGGGCCACATCAGCATTATGGTTGCCTTCAAAGGGCTGGTTGTATCAGTAAGACTAGATGTCCAGAGCACCCCACTCCCCCTTACATCAGAAGTCAAGGGTTCCCCCACCCTCCCTTACATCACTTTGCAGCCCCCTAACCTTGTGCTGCTGCCGGGAAGGAGCTTGGAAGCACAAAGCACAGGGTCTGGAGGAGGACTAGAGGGCTGGAGTGAGCTGCTGGAGTTTTTTAAATGAGACCAGGGAAGGTGGAGATAAGGGGGTACTGTAGCTGCACAAAGAGGCACAAGATTTGTGGTGGAGTTCTGTCTCCCTCTCTGCTCTTGACTGCTGAGACTGGGGGGGTGGGGGGGAAGACGGACCTCTCTGCACAAAAGAAGCGCAGGGTCTGGCAGAGGGGTTCCATCCTCCTCTATGCTGCCAACTTCTGAGAAGGTGGGGGTGGAGATAAGGGGGGTGCTGCAGCTGCAGGAGAGGTGTGAGGGTAACATGAAATGGCCTGGTGGGCTGGATTTGTGCTGCAGGCCTTGTGTTTGACACATGTGCTATAGAGGAAGATGAGTGTGTTTTAGACCTTGGCACAGTTGCAGTTTTTCTTGTTTAGTAGCAGCTCTCTGATTGATATTATTCATTACCAGCAATGGCTCTTTATAGCCCTAGCAACACAGAAGATAATCTTTTAGCACGCATTTAAAGGACCAGTTCAAGAATGTATAAAACTCTCCATAGCTTAGGGCGGGAGGATGCAGCCATAGAAGAGACTAAGCAGGGGCAGATGGGGAGAAACATAACATAGGAGAATTGTAACAGCCAGAACTTGTTATTGATCATAGAGAACTCAGCAGTGAAGCAGTTTAGTCATGAATGTATCCATATTTATTTGCCTTGACTGACTTCAGTTTGTCAAGTAAATATTCCCATAGAGTATGTACAGGATTGTTTGTTAATGAGAGAGTTAGCGAGTTTCCATAAATTAAAAACAAACAGATTCTTCTAATCTCTCTTATTAATGACATTGACAAGGCATCATTTCTCCTGTACCCTTTGTAACCAATAATAGGACCCCAGTCATACTAATTTTTACCTGGGTTTGGGACCTGGGTTCATTGGCAGCAACAGAATATATAGTATGTAGAAGAATGCTCTCTTAAAAACTTTCAAACCACTCCAGCAATCCAGTCCTAGTCTCCCTCTGATTATACTGACATTTACCGCTGCTCCCAAAACTTTCAGATCTCCGCGGCCACCATCTACAAAAGGGGTAGGCAACCTGTGGCCCTCCAGCTGTTGTGAAACTACATTTCCCATGAGGCATTACAAGGCTGGCAGTTACAATTACTCCCAAAGGCATGAAGGGACTTGTAGTTCTGCAACAGCTGGAGGGCCGCAGGTTGCCTACCCCGATCTACAAGGTTACCAGCAACTGTTGACAACATTTACCTCTCTATCACCATACCTACATACATGTTGACAATTGCAAAGTGAATGGCACAGACCCCTCCACATAGGAAAGCACTGGGGTCTGGCAATTGGCTGCTCAGGGCCCATTTGCAGCATTTTGGGGAGGCAGGGGACATGTTAGATGCTTCCCTACACCCAGAAGAAGTATTTTGAGTGACAGCAGCAATCAAGATAGCAGTGACCTTGCAATTTACATTTCTCCTACAGTTGAAGAAAGAGGAGGGGGCCCAAAGGGAAGGAAACTATAAATTGCTGGCGAGAGTGCCGGCCACTTTGTCCTGCATGGGAAAAGCGTTGGATCACTTTATGGGCTCATTCACTAGTTCCTGTAGGAGTGTTCATGGACATAAGAAATGTATTGTTTTCAGTAGGCTTTGTTCCTACTAATACCTTACATTGTGCCAAATTAGTGCTGAGGCTTTCAGTTTAGCGCCACTGTTATACAGGCTTTCCAGAGTCTTTAATATTATGAATTTTCATATTAAGCAGTAATTAAGCTAATATGAGACAGAAGCTTGAAAGTGGACACAAGTCCATGCACTGCATCATGACACGGATGCAGTAATATTCTAGTAAAACCATTTATGGGGGGAATCTCCCTGATTTAGTCCTTGCTGAGTGACCAGTAACCAGCTGTAAAAATGGCCTACAACTTATTTATTACCAGGGACTGCTGAGCAATAACATTGAGAGCAATTACATTAACAATGCTGCGGAAACTGGCTGACAAAATGGCATTGTTGCTTAAATATTTATCACCTGTCTGCAATACAGCATATTTTCACTTTAATGCAAGAGTGTAAATAACTCAGCATTGTACCTGAAACCCAAAAATATGTCAGCTGTATTTTACATAGCATCTGTATGATTCACGACTCCCCCATAAAACACAGCAGACGCTTTGTAAGGAAAACACCTCTGTTAAAATTTAAAGTAATGGTAATAGATATATCTACATTTTTATATCACTTTCACATAAAAAAATAACAATAAGTTATAAAAGTGATTGCCATACTGTCACGGGCATGCAGTCTTAGGGAAACTCTGTTGGAAGAATATCCATATATTCCTATATCTAGTTTCTATCCTGTGGTTAGCAAATCAAAAACTCTCCACTTTCGAGTCCCGAATCTCTACTGGTCAGTAACAAATCAATATAAATGATTTTGTTGCATTAAAAATTGGCTGTGCCTATGCTAGCTTCAAGGTTATAGCAATTTTTCAGTTCAGAATGCTGACAAGTTGGTGCAGAACTTAAAGCGGAACTAAACTCTCAACATTAACTTATTTTAATCCTTATACTGGTAGCACTAGTAAACAGTAAATATATTTACTTTTCTTTTTTTTTTCTTACAATAAAGTTTTATTGAATAAGAAAACGCAGGTCATATCTAGGGGAAATACATAGTAAGATATCTTAAGATATCTGGAGTCTCAATGTGACATAAAGCAAAAAGCAGCTGTATGGAGACGGTCGTCACCCAAAGAGGAAGGGTCAACCTTTCCCATCAACGATATGGAGCAACAGTGAGATAAAGGTACAGTTGACTTGATTTTAATTGGGGGGGTAGATTACTAGGATATAAGAAAAGAACAAGAGATAGGAGAAGAGGGCCGAAGGGAAAGGGGGGGGGTGGGAGAGGCAGGGAGGAGAGGGTAAAAAAGATAAGGAGGGGAGGGAACAGCAGGGAAAGCAGGGAAAGCAAGGAAAGCAGGGAGGGAGGAAGGGAGGGGTAAAGGGTGGTAAAAAAAAAATCACAAATTCCTTTAGTGGGTCTCTTTGGTGTGTGGTTCCCTTATCTAGCCCCTCCCAGAAAAGAGGGAGCAAAGGAGGTATTAGGTCCATGGTAGTCTCACAAGGAGAAAGAACTCAGATATTAGGAAAGTGGTCATGGAGGTATGTATGTTCAAGGAACAAGTTCCTTTAGATGGTGGTAAAGGTCAGTTGTTCGGAAATTACTTGTATTTTAAATTTTTTTTTTACATTTCTTCAGTTACTTCCTGTTTTTTTGGTTCTTCAAAATCATGTCATACATCCTAGGAGTCCTCATGGGAGGAGCAAAGGAAGGGCTTTTTTAGCTAAGCACACCCTCCTGCATGCCTGAGCTAAGGGCAGAAGGATTCTAGGAAGTAAATGCTACATTAATCATCTGCCCTTACTCAAGATGCGTGCTTTTTAAAGTGATTTCTCATCAAAATAAAGCATGGAGACATGGGTGGATGGATGAGTTTACTTTGAACATTAAAAATTAATTAAACAGCATTTTGAGTTTTTGGTGCTCAAATACAGTTTAGTTCTAGTTTAACTGCTTGCCGACTGCCCACCGTCATAATACAGCAGCAGGTTGGCTCGCGCAGTTGCAGATGCGAGCGGGAACCCGCCGACGCGCTCTCGTGCCTGCTGCATGCTGCGTGAGCATGCCCATGGGTTGGGCGGACTCGATGTCCGCCGGCGACCCGCGATCACCTGTTACAAAGGCAGAACCACTGACAGATCTTATGTTTCCAGTGATCGGCAACAATTAGATCTGTCATGCCTGTCAGCCCAGCCCCCACACAGTTAGAACACAGTGAGGGAACACACTTGATCACCCCGTACAGTTAACCCCTTCCCTGCCAGTGACATTTATACATTAATCAGGGGCTATTTTTAGCTGTGATCGCTGTATAAATGTCATTGGTTCCAAAAAAGTGTCAAAAGTGTCCGATCTGTCCGCCACAATATTGCAGTCCCGATAAAAATCGCAGATTGCCGCCATTACTAGTAAAAAAAAAATTAAAAATTACATAAATATATTCCCATACTTTTGCACAACCCAGTCAATATACACCTATAAAATATGTAGAAGAATATATATCGGACAAAGGCAAGAAATTATTTTTTTTTACTTTTTTTTGGATATTTATTATAGAAAAAAATATTGTTTTTTTTTTAAATTGTCACTCTTTTTTTGTTTATAGAGCAAAAAATAAAAAACGCAGACGTTATCAAATAACACCAAAAGAAAGCTCTATTTGTGGAAGAAAAAGTACGCCAATTTTGTTTGGGCACAACGTCGGATGATTGCAATTGTCAGTTAAAGCGACGCAGTGCCGAATCATAAAAAGTGCTCTGTCAGGAACGGGGTAAATCCTTCCGGGCTGAAGTGGTTAAAGGAACTTATTCATTGGTCTGAGTAGAGGGCCCCCACTTCTGTAAATGAATAGTCCTTGGCGTCACAATTTCAAATCTTGCTTGGGTTTCAGAGCATATCCAAAGACTTCTAAGGATCTGGCATACTTGGTACTAAAATATGCCGTACAGTTTGGTGCCTGCAATTACAGTATATTCTATTAGGGACTTCAACTCCATTTCCTGAAACATGTCTAAACTACGTGCCTTTCTAAGAATCTCTTAAATTCTGCAAATCAGGATGTCTATATCATGCCTACTGTATGTTATTTCACATAATTTGCATACTGATATATTTAAAACATTTACTATTACAGGCGTGTATGACGGGATCCAGAAATTACATCAGCATCTGTGTCTTGCTTTATAATGCTTTGCTGAAATAAGATATTTTATTTGCATATGAAAATAGTTATCTGTCTATTGCCAGGAAAAGATGCACATAAAAGGCATCTGTCTGTCTCTCACACACACACACAAATATACATTAAGTATATACACTCAACATAGGCCTTCAAACTTTCACGCAACAACACTCAAGCCCTGACAACAGAAAGCAAAGCTTTTCCATTGCCGCAATGCAAAAGTCATAAACATGCTGCTAAAAAACTAGCAATCTTTGCTTGGCTAATGTATTAGGCTTTGTTATCAGGAAAGAAAAACCAAGAGTTACAATGCTAAGCATTCTTAGCCAAATTTATATGATGCAAAAAATGTGGCTCGGTGAAAAACTGCACTCTTTGCTCAGAGATTATGTTATTGCCTCATTGCCAGGGGACAAGAAGCCGTCATTAGAAAACAAAATTACTCAGCTGTTTATAAGCAGAAAGCTCAGGGGGAAATTCATAGGCCCCAAAAGAAAATGTATATTAGGGTTACACAAACATATGTTGCAGGTGTTGTAGAGGAGACAGGTGGGCCAAACCTCAGCTACTAAAAGGGATTTAGTGGAACATAACTGAAACCAAATTGTCTGAGCACATGCGGGTGATGAAGATACATGGCGATAGTTAACAGTATATGCAAAGTGAAGCTGTCAGGAAAAAAACTGTGTCTCCCATGCCAAGGAAACTGATTTTTTTTTTCTTCAGTTTTTGGATTGTAAACTTCTGCAGTATTTTAAACCTGGAACAAACAGCCCGATAGAACTGCAATTACCACAAAACTGCGAAGGATTAACTAAATTAGCCTTATTTAAACAAATATTTCGGAAAAAGACAGCTTGTAGAAGTAGTCTCCTTGGTCTCCTTTGTGATGGTAGATCCATCTTAATTCTTGCAAAGCCTGTGATATTTCTAAATGAAAATGCTAATTTAGCCTTTTATTTTCCAGTTGCTGTTGAAGCTGAAGATGGTCAATGGAGAAACACCTCGCAGCGTGTGCCAGTACCATCTATCTGATGTTAAAGCGCGCATCCAATTTTCTTCGTTATTATATATCATTTATATCTCTGCTAATTCCTACGGAAATTGCTAAAGTTTTGAGAGGAAAACAACCATGGAGGTGCCTTGCAATTGTTTTGTTGTGTTCTACAGCTCTGGGCTACTTTAGTCAACCTACTTCCATCTCTTCACCAAAAATGAAGTAAAGTAAACCACTGAAAAATGCAGATTTTTAATTCTATTTTTTACAGTTATAATGCTAATGCTAAGTTAAAACATGGCAGCTATGGTACCTTTTTAGGACATGGCTTCATGAACTGTGACACACCTTTATTATTATTATTTATTACTGCAGATAATTTGCCAAATTGACCTTAGCTTCATGGTAGAAAATGAATCTGGACACCAGCAGGTTTGGAAACACGTTAGTTTATCAATAAGTCATATCTTGTATGTCTGATTTGAATAGTATAGTTCAAAAAAGTTCTTCCTGCATCAGGAAATTGTTAAAGAAGTTCTCCATCATAGAGGATTTTCCATTTTTAAATGGGATGTGAATTTGGTACAGAAAAATGACTTCAATATACTGTATATTTTGTAAAAAGCTTGTCACCGAGAGCCTTTTCACATGGGCATCAACAGCAAGTGTTTGGGATGAAGTAAAATGCTTTCCAAAGGCTTTGCCTAATCCTAACTAAATGTGTTAGTACATGTTTCCATTTGAGACAGGCGTTTGCACTGCTTCAGGATGATGCGATTTGCTTAGGAAGCTACAGCAAAGTTAGGCAGGCATTAAAGTATGAGAACATTTCCAGCCACCTCTAAGAAAAGATGCCAGGAATGCTTCCCAATGGCATTTACAGAATTAAGAAAGAAATTCAGAGGCATCAAATACTGATTCTTTTGTGATTTTGGAGAAATAGTTAAAGTGTATATGAAGGCAAAATAAACATGTTTTGTAGATCTCTGGAATACTTACACAGTTTCATGTGTTTTTAGCCCTCTGAACACATTGCAAGTACAGAATACTAACTTTTGATGTGCCAGAAATATGGTGTGCTCCTACATTCATCTTTCATATGATCACACAGCTCTGTATTCCTAAGCATGGTTCTCAGCCCTGCCTACTTTATTTTTAATAGATCTCTCTTCATCTTCACAGCCCCTCCTTGTTGACAGACAGAGAGCACATGAAGTTATCAGCTCACAATATCCTGGCAAAATCAGCAAGTATTTTTTGCACTTATTAAGCAAAACACAATGGTGTATTTAGTAGACCAAAAGGGAGCAAATTAGAGAAGTAAATTGTTAGGGTTTACATACACTTTAACCGGTTTCCAACCGCCTTGCGTACATTTACTGCTGCAGAGTGGTGCTGTAGCGCAAATCGCCGTCTTTAAACGGCGGCTCGCGCATGCGCAGCTAGCGTGCACCTGCTCTCGTGCCCACTGCACTACTCTGCAGGAGTGTGCCCGCAGCTCAGGCAAACTTAATGTCTGATGTAAACACGGCGGTTCCCTACGCTGTCAGGCAGCATCTAAGAGATCTACTGATGCCTGTCACTGGGATAAGTTAGATCTCTTATGCCCCTGACAGCCCAGCCCCTTCACAGTTAGAACATGCCTAGGGAACACAGTTAACTCCTAGAGTGCCCCCCCCAGGTTAACCCCTTCACTGCCAGTGACATTTATACAGTAATCAGTGGATATTTACATTTCTGATCGCTGTATAAATGTCACTGGTCCCAAAAAAGTGTCAAAAATGTCCGACATGTCCGCCTTAAAATCAAAGTCCCGATAAAAATTGCAGATTGCCGCCATTACCAGTAAAAAAAAAAAAAAAAAATTGTAAAAACGCCAGAAACAAATTCTCATGGTTTGTAAACGTGGCAACTTTTGCGCAAACCAATCAATAAAGGCCGATTGCGATTTTTTTTACCAAAAAATATGAGGAAGAATATATATCAGCCAAAAAATTTGTTTTTTTATATCTTTTTTTTGGTTTGTATTTCAGCAAAAAGTAAGAAATATTGTTTTTTTTTGCAAAATTGACGCGTTTTTTGTTTATACCGGTGATCAGAAATGACACAGAGGTGATAAAATACCACCAAAAGAAAGCTCTATTTGTGGGGGAAAAAAGACGCAAATTTTGTTTCGGTACATCGTCGCATGACCGCGCAGTTGTCAGTTAAAATGACGCAATGCCGTATCGCAAAAAGTGCTCTGGTCCTAAGATGGGAAATCCTTCCGGGGCTGAAGTGGTTAAAGGATAAGTTCCCTTTTCAAGAAAAATAACACATGCACATATTTTGCAAGAAAAAAAAAGTGCATTTATTATTTTTCCTGCAGGAGCCTGAAAGCCATTGCACATGCGATAAACAGTAGATAAGAGGTGCAATGTGGACTCCTGAAGACAAGCCCTGCAGCTTTCTGTCCATACCTTCATACGGGCGGTCTGTTTAAAAGCTGCAGGGCTTGTGAATGAACTATAAGAGAGCACTCATTAGTGTACTTATAGTTCATTCAGAACTACAAGCTGTCAGCCGCAGTACTTGTAGTTCATTAATTTATTCACAAGAAACTGTGAATGAATGACGCAGCTGTGTGGGTGGAGCTCTACACAGATACGCTGTTTTTAAATAGTGACAGAAGGTACGAGGAGAAGATCCCTAACCCACTGTCACAGGGAGGGGGGGGGGATTAGGGGGGACGGGCAGCAGGAGCTGGAACACATTACATAAATATGGGGGGAACATGTAACATGTTCCAAAAGATGGATTTAGCCTTTAACATATCTAGTTGCTGACATGCATGAGAAAAAAAAAAAAAAACTTGCCAGGCACTTGCTAAGATGCTTATATCTGATAACAGTGCTGGTACCAAATGCCCATGTGAACTTGCCTTAATAAGTATATAACGCCATAATGTTTGAAACAGATCTGTATACAAAACTGAAACCAAACAATTTCCAATCTAAAGTTTAAAAATCTATGTTGGGTGTCAACATTGATTCCACACTAGTTAATCCAGTTAAATGAAACAAGATGATGTGTTCTCTGTGACATACCATTTACAGCATTCACTTGGACTCAACATAAAAAAATCCTATCTCTCTATGCATGGATGGATGTTATTAAAAATAGTTAAGTTATTTGTATTCTAAATGTTGATATAAAACAAGAAGGGGATCATGCCTTCACAGTACATGTTGGCATTCATGGATCCCTCAATTAACTGTAGCTCCCCAGTGCCAGCAGCACTCATGCAGCCCCAGACCATGACACTCCCACCAACATGCTTCACTGTAGGCAAGACACCCTTGTCTTTGTACTCCTCACCTGGTTGCCACCACACACGCTTGACGCCATCTGAACCAAATAAGTTTATCTTGGTCTCATCAGACCACAGGACATGGTTCCAGTAATCCATGTTCTTAGTCTGCTTGTCTTCAGCAAACTGTTCGCGGGCTTTCTTGTGCATCATCTTTAGAAGAGGCTTCCTTCTGGGATGACAGCCATGCAGACCAATTTGATGCAGTGTGCGGCGTATGGTCTGAGCACTGACAGGCTGACCCCCCAACCCTTCAACCTCTGCAGCAATGCTGGCAGCACTCATACATCTATTTCACAAAGACGACCTCTGGATATGACGCTGAGCACGTTCACTCAACTTCTTTGGTCAACCATGGTGAGGCCTGTTCTGAGTAGAACCTGTCCTGTTAAACCGCTGTATGGCCTTGGCCACCGTGCTGGAGCTCAGTTTCAGGGTCTTGGCAATCTTCTTATAGCCCAGGACATCTTTATGTAGAGCAACAGTTCTTTTGTTCAGATCCTCAGAGAGTTCTTTGCCATGAGGTGCCATGTTGAACTTCCAGTGACCAGTATGAGTGATTGAGAGCAATAACACCAAATTTAACACACCTGCTCCCCATTCACACCTGAAACATTGTAACACTAACAAGTCACATGACACCGGGGAGGGAAAAAAGGGATTTTATTAAAACTTACCGTAAAATCCTTTTCTCCGAGTTCACTGACAGACACAGCTCTCCATTGACTTTGTGGGGTTTTATGTTCGTCCAACTAGGAGTTAACTAGGCAGGGAAAAGAATCAGCTGGCCCCTCCCCTGGGGGGCCGTCCTCTCTTCCTACATCAAACCCCCTCACAGTATAGCTCTTCAGTTCATACTCAAGCCGTACCAAAACAGAGCCCAGAGGGGTGGGTGCTGCGTCTGTCAGTGAATTATTTTAGGGAAAAAAGGGAGGGGCCACAGTACACTGAACAATCACAATGTTACAAAGTCCACACTTACCCCTCGTCCACACAATTTAAAC
>BLSH010241806.1:3562085-3574631 GCA_018402905.1 Glandirana rugosa
ATAAAGTACCTAGACCATATACCGACATAAAGTACCTAGACCATATACCGACATAAAGTACCTAGACCATACACCGACATAAATTACCTAGACCATATACCGACGTGACCATTTATAAAATCATGTGGTAAACCTAGTCTTAAAAAAAAAAGAACAAAAGAAGGAGATTTTGGATCCACACAGAATACTAGTCAACGCAGAATACCACACTTTTTATGCCATACAGACAGAAATACAAGAAAAAAAAAATTCTGATCCAAATGGTGTACTAAAATATTTACCAGTGCAGCCATATACCAGATCCATTAAATACAGCCACATACCAGATCCATGAAATACAGCCATATACCAGATCCATGAAATACAGCCATATACCAGATCCATGAAATACAGCACATAGGAGTGTCCATGAAATACATCACATAGGAGTGTCCATGAAATACAGCACATAGGAGTGTCCATGAAATACAGCACATAGGAGTGTCCATGAAATACAGCACATAGGAGTGTCCATGAAATACAACATATAGGAGTGTCCATGAAATACAGCACATAGGAGTGTCCATGAAATACAGCACATAGGAGTGTCCATGAAATGCAGCACATAGGAGTGTCTATGAAATGCAGCAATATACCAGTCCCATGAAATACAGCCATACCCGTGTCCATCCTGACAGAGCTGAGAGGGAGATTCATATCTCCCGCCACCACCGTGCTGTGATGATGTCATCACCCTGCGCCTAGTGGAGCTCCACTCTGCAGCCAGATCCCATTCATAAATAAGACAGAACAGCTCCAGCCGCCGCAGTACTTCATTTGGCCACTGGGGCCGAATGAAGCCCCAGTGGCCAAATGAAGTACTGCGGCTGCTCTGTCTTCTCACTGTGTGAGATCAGAGCAGAGCGATCCATGCTGCATTACACTGCGGGCTCCCGGCGGCGAGGAGGGGGGGGCGGGTTTTTTCAGGTATTCGCACCATAAGACGCAGGGAGACTTTCCCCCACTTTTTGGGGGAAAAAAAAAGTGCGTCTTATGGTGCGGAAAATACGCTAAATGTTGTTTTATCCAGCTGCATTTACTAGTCCAACTTACTGTATAAGACCCAAGTGAAAGATAAAACACTGGCATGTTACAAAAAATATCAAAAACAGAATCACTGAGTTGGAAAAAGGATCACCCTCCTTATGTCAGTATTTTGTTAAACCACCTTTTGCTTTAATTACAGCCTTTAGTCTGTTGGGATTTGTCTCTACTAACTTTGCACATCTAGACGTTGCAATATTTGCCCACTCTTCTTTGTAGAATTGCTCAAGTTCAGTTAAATTTGATGGTGACCGATTGTGGACTGCAGTCTTCAGGTCATTCCACAGATTTTCAATGTGGTTTAAGTCTGGGCTCTGACTAGGCCATGCAAGGGCATTCATCTTTTTCTCCTTCAAGCACGGTGTGGTCATTTTTGCTGTGTGCTTTGGGTCATTGTCATGTTGGAAGGTAAACCTTCTTCCCATTGACAACTTTCTGGCAGAGAGCAGTAGATTTTCCTCAAAAATTTGATGGTATTTTGCCCCATCCATTTTCCTTCTATCATGACAAGTGCTCCAGTCCCTGCTGCAGAGGACATCCCCATAACAGGATATTACCACCTCCAGAAACTTGTCATGACAATGACCCAAAGCTCACAGCAAAAATGATCAAAGAGTAGTTGAAGGAGAAAAAGGTGAATGTCCTTGCATGGCCTAGTCAGAGCCCATTCTAGATGTGTAAAGTTAGTAGAGACAAATCCCAACAGACTAACGGCTGTAATTAAAGCAAATGGTGTTCCAACAAAATACTGACATAAGGGGGCGATCCTTTTTCCAGCTCAGTGATTACATTTTTAAATTTGTTTAATTTTTTCTGACACGTTGGTGTTATGGTGTTAGATCTTTCACTTGGATGTTATAAGTTGCACTAGTAAATACAGCTGGATAAAACAAAAATTGTATTGGTCTTCATGTCAGGATGCAAAGCAACAAAATGTGATTCATTTAAAGGGGGTGATTATTTTCTATACCCACTGTATGTTACAAAAGACATGGACTGTTCTGGAGAAACTACGTTTATTTCTTCTTTGCCACCTCTGTTTGTTTCTGTAAGCTATAGGTTCACCACATTTGCATACGATGGCACTGCTGTCTCTCAAAACGACTCCCATAATAAATCAGGCAATATAAATTGCATGCAGGGACAGCTGAATGCATTGCATAAGTAAGTACAAACAGGTGATATGGTAACACCGTGACAACATACCAAGAATAGGTATGTGGCCTTGCAATTAGGGAGAAGGCCTCCATATCTGGCCATAATGCATACCTCAAGAGCCCAAAACATCTTAATTTTTTCCTCTGTTTCACTTAAAAGAATATTATTTTGAAAAATATTGTATTCTGATGCAGTGGTGGCTGCCCCCCCCTCCCCCCATCCATGCGTCTGGCCCCCTAATCTACATGCGGGGAGACAGACACATGGATTCCAATGGGGTTTTATTTTTTTGAAGCATGTGATTAGAGCCAGAGGCTCTAATAAGCTTCAAAAAAGGGGGCTCGGGGGGCGCAGAGCACACCCACTTGTGTGACAATAGCGAATTAATATTTGCTACTGTCTTCCTCATTCTCCTCCCGGCCAATCAGGAAGCCCCTATTGGCCAGGGAGTCTTAGGACTCCCTGGCCAATCATGTGTCAGGACACACTTCCTGTTTCTGTTCGGCCAGGAGGAGAATGTCTCCCTGTGTGCTCCCTGGAACAGCCCCGGCTCATCCTTCTCCCTGCCTCCATAAGGTAAAGCAGCCAGTACCCCTCTTGGGTGACTACTGCCGCCCATCTTCCCACACATGGGTGGGCAGCGGGTAACCACTACCGCCTGGGGGGGGTGTTCGTGTTAATTTGTGCTGCCCCCTCAAAATAGTGAGGGTCAGCCGCCACTGTTCTGATGACTGTATATAGTTATTACATGCAATTATATTATTCATTATATGAATTTCTGTAATTTTTCATATATGTGTATTTATTTTTTTTATCAACATGTGCATGTTGGCTAGCGAAAATAAACTATAAGGTCCAACTAATGACTTACTTTTGTTCACTTTTAATGGTTTTACATTTTGATACACGTTCATTGTAATACATAAGGTGGTCAATTGCTGGTCAAATGCACCTGTCAATATATTGTGAAGTCACATTAATGCCATAGATTCAGGGCTCCTTCACACCTGTCCCCTCTAGTGCATTGCATTAACCACTTGCCGACCACCCGCCACAGCCTGACGGCGGCAAGGTGGCTCGTTATCGCAAAAGGCCTGACGGCGGCCACGATAACTAGTATTGTGAGCACGCGCACCGCCGGAGGCGCACTCGCACGCTCACTGTGTCCAGAGGGGGGCCAGGGAGCGGGTAGGGCGGACTCGATCGCCACTGGCTACCCGCGATGGCCCCCCTGCAGTGAAAGAATGGAGGTCTGTGTAAGTAAACACGGATCTCCGTTCTGTTAGAGGGGGAAGGGCTGTGATCACAGGCTTCCTGTATATGGAAGCTGTGATCACTCCCTTCCCCCAGCCAGCCCAGCCCACACACAGTTAGAACACGCCCAGGTAACACAGTTAACCCTTACAGCATCCCCTCCTGGTTAACCCCTTCACTGCCAATGGCATTTACACAGTAATCAGTGCATTTTATAGCACTGATCGCTGTATAAATCCCAATGGTCCCTAAAAGTGTCAAAATGTTCCGACATGTCCGCTGCAATATTGCAGTACCTCTAAAAATCGCAGATCGCCGCCATTACTAGTAAAAAAATAAATTCTCATCATCCGTAAACGTGGCAACTTTTGCGCAAACCAATCAATAAACGCCGATTGCAATTTTTTTTACCAAAAATATGAGGAAGAATATAAATCGGCCAAAATCAATGGAAAAAAATGTTTTTTTATATTTTTTTTGGATTTGTATTTTAGCAAAAAGTAATAAATGTGTTTTTTTTTTTTTGCATAATTGTCGCTCTTCTTTTGTTTATAGCGGTGATCAGAAATGACGCAGAGGTGATTAAACACCACCAAAAGCAAGCTCTATTTGTGGGAAAAAAAGGACGCAAATTTCTTTTGGGTACAACGCTGCACGACCGTGCAATTGTCAGTTAAAGTGACGCAGTGCTGAATCACAAAAAGGGCTCTGGTCCTAAAGTGGGAAATCCTTCCGGGGCTGAAGTGGTTAATACTAGTTAAGTTGTAAAAGCAGTGGGTGGCATCTCCAGGTTTGGAAGGTGGCGCTAATACAAGTGTATGTGGGCTTACAGCACAAGCATAACCAGCATTAAAGAAGATACTGGGTGAAGAATGTAAACATTGAACAGGTTGTGGCTATCTTAATCAAGAGGAGCAATGTTAGTTAGGTCAGAAGGGCTAGGCAGGCTGGGTAAGTGGACTTCCCTGCAGGGCCATATTCAAGGTTGGTGTAACTCTATGAACACTTGATGGATGAAGCCCCTATGGAAACTCATAGGCCCAGCCCTTTTATTAATGCCCACCCACCCATTCAAATTTTACTACAGCACAGACCATTAACATGAACAAATGCAGTTCCTCCAGCAATATAGTAATAAAGTGGTTTTGCTGCAATATCAGATTTGACAACAAGATGGAACCAGTGGTAAATTTACTGTTTTTACAAAAACAAAAACTGTTCACTTCCACTTCCTTACTGGGCACTTAAACACCCCTCCTGCCCATTGTATGGTAACTAAAAAACTGGATTGGGCGCTGCTTGAGTCATCAATCATAGGGGTTAATCTTTATTGTGCGTGGCCTTAAAAGGTATGAGTAAGAAAAACTTTTAAAACCAATTTTTGAAATCAAGTGCTAGTATCATGTGGTAGTATGTAGTCACAAAACCATCAGTGGTGAAAGTGCTTATTTGGTCAGAATAATTAAATAAAAATTAAATGAACAGTGTTTCCTTTTAAATTGGATTGTTAAAAAGATGTGCTAGTATCATGTGCTAGTATATACTTAAAACATCTTCCAAATCCCATATAACTGTTGTTCTCCAGTGTGAAACAAAATTAAAATAAACAGTGTTTCCTTTTAGAAGTGGATTGTTAAAAAAGATGTGCTAGTATCATGTGCTAGTATATACTTAAAATATCTTCAAAATCCCATAAAATGATTGTTCTCCAGTGTGAAACAGAATAACATAAAGTGCTGGTGCATAAATGAGAATCAATATAAAGTAATTGAGCATAAATTCTTATATAGCTCCAGCGTGATATTATAGTTGAAACATAGACAACCTGACAATTCAAACAGTATGGTAACAATCATGGACTTATGATCATATATATAAATAAAGTTCCAACAGTCCTTATAAGCTCTTAATCAATGGATGGCGTTTTATCAAGGTATTAATCCTGCTAATTTTTCAAGTTTTTATAGTTCATGCAGAGGAGAGTAATATATAAAAAAAGTGCAACGTGCTTCACAGGTGTGTACTCTTCCACTATCTTGGCAGTTCCTTTTAACCCTGAATCTTTATGGTGTATAGGGTGTTGATCACACGTGCTCCCCACTAGGAACCCTCCTTACCAGAGGGCACTACCCCTGCAGGGGTGAAGTGCCTGTCTTTCACTCCTTTGGGTCCAAGCCGGGTCCTGGGTCACTCAGAGCCGTCCATATCCGGGAAAAAAATGAGGAGAGGAGACCATAGTGTAGCATATAAAAGATATGTATCCTGCTTTTGTTTAGACCATAGTTGGATACAATCCATAAAAACAGTAACACACAGTAAGGCTAAAAGTGGTTAAAAAGATATTTAAAAAATGTCCTATGACTGTCACACAGCCGACTCCAGCAGGTATTGGCTGCTGTGTTGTGAGAAAGCCTTGTGCATTTCCCGTGCTGGTGGGCTAGCGTTCCACCCTCCCAGTCTGAGGAGTCGGAAGTGACGTAGGACGTACAGCTAGGTGTCACCTGACGCGTTTCGTCATGGACGTTTATTGATAACGTCCATGACGAAACGCACCAGCTGACACCTAGCTGTACGTCCTACGTCACTTCCGACTCCTCAGACTGGGAGGGTGGAACGCAAGCCCACCAGCACGGGAAATGCACGAGGCTTTCTCACAACACAGCAGCCAATACCTGCTGGAGTCGGCTGTGTGACAGTCATAGGACATTTTTTAAATATCTTTTTAACCACTTTTAGCCTTACTGTGTGTTACTGTTTTTATGGATTGTATCCAACTAGCTTATAAGGACTGTTGGAACTTTATTTATATATATATGATCATAAGTCCATGATTGTTACCATACTGTTTGAATTGTCAGGTTGTCTATGTTTCAACTATAATATCACGCTGGAGCTATATAATAATTTATGCTCAATTACTTTATATTGATTCTCATTTATGCACCAGCACTTTATGTTATTCTGTTTCACACTGGAGAACAATCATTTTATGGGATTTTGAAGATATTTTAAGTATATACTAGCACATGATACTAGCACATCTTTTTAAACAATCCCCTTCTAAAAGGAAACACTGTTTATTTTAATTTTGTTTCACACTGGAGAACAACAGTTATATGGGATTTTGAAGATGTTTTAAGTATATACTAGCACATGATACTAGCACATCTTTTTAACAATCCAATTTAAAAGGAAACACTGTTCATTTAATTTTTATTTAATTATTCTGACCAAATAAGCACTTTCACCACTGATGGTTTTGTGACTACATACTAGCACATGATACTAGCACTTGATTTCAAAAATTGGTTTTAAAAGTTTTTTTACTCATACCTTTTAAGGCCACGCACAATAAAGATTAACCCCTATGATTGATGACTCGTGCAGCGCCCAATCCAGTTTTTTAGTTACCATACAATTCCTTGGCCCCCTTAGGAGCCAAACTCCTGGTAGGCAGCAGCTTAGTACATTATCCTAAGCGCAATACACTCACACTTATATTCATTTACCCCTCCTGCACAGACCAATTTTAGGCTTTCAGCGCTGTCGCATTTTGAATGACAATTGCGCGGTCGTGCAACGTTGTACCCAAACAAAATTTTTGTCATTTTTTTCCCCACAAATAGAGCTTTCTTTTGGTGGTATTTGATCACCTCTGCGGTTTTTATTTTTTGCGCTATAAAAAACAAAGGGCGATGATTTTGAAAAATATTTTTACTTTTTTGCTGTAATAAATATCCAAAAAAAAAATAAAAAAGAAAATTATTCATAAGTTTTGGCCAATATATATTCTTCTACATATTTTTGTTAAAAAAAAAAATCACAATCGGCGTATTTTGATTGGTTTGCACAAAAGCAATTGCGTCTACAAACTATGGGAGTAGATTTATGGCGTTTTTACTAATTTTTTTTTTTACTAGTAATGGCGGCGATCTGTGATTTTTATCGGGACTGCGATATTGGGGCGGACATGTCGGACGTTTTTGACACATTTTTGGGACCAATGACATTTATACAGCGATCAGAAATTTAAATGTCCACTGATTACTGTATAAATGTCATTGGCAGTGAAGGGGTTAACCTGTAGAGGGCAGTGAAGGGGTTAACAGTGTTCCCTGGGTGTGTTCTAACTGTGGGGGGGACGGGCTGGTCGGGACAGGGATCAGTAGATCTGTCATGTCCCCTTCACAGAATGGAGAACCGGCGTGTTTACATCGGTGGTTCCCCGTTCTGAGGCTGCTACAAGTGATCGGCGGGTCTCGGGCGGACATCGAGTCCCCCCGACCCGCGGGCAGGCCCACACAGCGTGTGGCGGCCGCGAGAGCTCGTAGCTGCAGGCCGCGAGTGTGCGCAGGGAGCGCGCACGAGGCAGAACGTCCATGGACGTCCTCCCGGAATTTCGGAGCCGCACTGTAGCCGTCTTTCGGCTATAGCGCGGTTCTGTACTGGTTAATGAATCTTCCTATCATTCTTCAGTCCAAAGAATGGAAGCAGATGCATCATGGGAGCTCATACTCCAACTTAGAGACTAAAGGAAGAACCACCTATCAAACCACGTGTTGGACTAGACTTGCATGCGCTTGCATCCCCTGAACGTAGCATCGTTGGTGAGAATTACTTATCGCCCTCTACAGCCTAGCTCAGTGGTTCTCAACCCTGTCCTCAAGTACCCCCAATGGGCCATGTTTGCAGGTTTTCCTTTATCTTGCACAGGTGCTTTCAATCAGAGTCAATGGCTTGGTATTTTGGACAGCTATTTTATCTAAGAGAAATTAACAAAACATGGCCTCTGTTGGGGATACTTGAGGACAGGGTTGAGAACCACTGGCTTAGCTTATTCATTGTATTCCTTAATACTTCATATACTGATTATATGTATCTGTATTTGTTTTTCCTCAATAGTTTCATACACCCTGTTTTGCGAATAAAGCTTCAAAATGACACTCTGTCTGGCTTATTGCAGAATAGGAGGGTTTAGGTGCATGTTGAGTTACACACAGGGAAACGTGTGGCGAGGACAGAACACAGTTCATAAAGTCTATAATAACAAGTTGCAAATTCCAAATAGAATCTCTTTCAACAACAAAACTTTGACATACAATATACTATGTGTAATACACTACTTAAAACTAAGCAAAGCTACATACAACCAAATATTATTTGGCAAAATCAATATTATATAGTGTCTCACAAAAGTGAGTACACCCCTCACATTTTTTGTAAATATTTTATTACATCTTTTCATGTGACAACACTGAATAAATTAGTTTGTTACATTGTAAAGTAGTGAGTGTACAGCTTGTATAACAGTGTAAATTTGCTGTCCCCTCAAAATAACTCAACACACAGCTATTAATGTCTAAAACACTGGCAACAAAAGTGAGTACACCCCTAAGTGAAAATGTCCAAATTGGGACCAAAGTGTCAATATTTTGTGTGGCCACCATTATTTTCCAGCACTGCCTTAACCCTCTTGGGCATGGAGTTCACCAGAGCTTCACAGGTTGCCACTGGAGTCCTCTTCCACTCCTCCGTGACGACATCACGGAGCTGGTGGATGTTAGAGACTTTGTGCTTCTCAACCTTCCATTTGAGGATGCCCCACAGATGCTCAATAGGGTTTAGGTCTGAAGACATGTTTGGCCAGTCCATCACCTTTTTACCCTCAGCTTCTTCAGCAAGGCAGTGGTCGTCTTGGAGGTGTGTGTTGGGGTCGACATCATGTTGGAATACTGCCCTGCAGCCAAGTCTCTGAAGGGAGAGAATCATGCTCTGCTTCAGTATGTCACAGTACATGTTGGCATTCATGGTTCCCTCAATGAACTGTAGCTTCCCAGTGGCGGTCGCACTCATGCAGCTCCAGACCATGACACTCCCGCCACCATGCTTGACTGTAGGCAAGACACTTGTCTTTTTACTCCTCACCTGCTTGCCACCACACACGCTTGACACCATCTGAACCAAATAAGTTTTAGTTGGTCTCGTCAGACCACAGGACATGGTTCTAGTAGTCCACATCCTTAGTCTGCTTGTCTTCAGCAAACTGTTTGTGGGCTTTCTTGTACATCATCTTTAGTACAGGCTTCCTTCTGGGATGACAGCCATGCAGACCAATTTGATTCAGTGTGCGACGCATGGTCTGAGCACTGACAGGCTGACCCCCCACCCCTTCAACCTCTGCAGCAATGCTGGCAGCACTCATACCTCTATTTCCCAATGACAAGCTCTGGATATGATGCTGAGCACGTGCACTCAACTTCTTTAGTCAACCATGGCAAGGCCTGTTCTGAGTAGAACCTGTCCTGTTAAACCACTATATGTTCTTGGCCACCGTTCTGCAGCTTAGTTTCAGGGTCTTGGCAATCTTCTTATAGCCTAGGCCATCTTTATGTAGAGCAACAATTCTTTTTTTTCAGATCCTCAGAGAGTTCTTTGCCATGATGAACTTCCAGTGACCAGTATGAGAGAGTGAGAGCGATAACAACAAATTTAACACACCAGAGACCTTATAAAACGAACGAGTCACATGAAACCAGGGAGGAAAAATGGCTAGTTAGGGCTGTGTGTTGATTTATTTTGAGGGGACAAGCTGTACACTCACTACTCTACATTGTAGCAAAGTGTCGTTTCTTCAGTGTTGTCACATAAAAATATATTTAAAAAATTAACAAAAATGTGAGGGGTGTACTCACTTTTGTGAGATACTGTAAATATAGTCAACAACAACCACATACAGATCTATGGCCATAATAACAACTTAACGCCCACATTTAAAGCAGAATACAAAATGAATATCACAACATAGTAAATCACAGCATCATGTATCATAAACCTGTCTAAATATTATATGGAGATATTATACACATGTATGTAACAATACAAACATTCAAAGACAGGGGCCAGGGCCCCTGCTTGCATTTGTTGGAGGTGTTATCCGTCGCATCTAGCTAGGATATTTGCCTTGTCAGCTGATAACCAATTTAAAGTTTGCTCGATTTCCAAGACCTGTTGCATACCTCCCAACTTTTCGAGATGGGAACGAGGGGCACCTATTAGCAAAAGTATGTAGGCATAGGACACACCACATGCCACGCCCCCTTAAAGGAGAATTGTACAAAAATATGATTGTTGAAACCCACAAGTGCTTTTCTTACCACTATTATTCCTTTATATTGGCTTTTGACAATTACAAATGCAGCAATTTAGAAATTGGATGAAAGGTTTATCACTGGGAAACACTTTTTGATAGATAAAAAGTACATTTTATATCCAACTGTATAGATGAGACCAAAATGAAAGACAAATGAGGAGGAAAGAGGGATAGGGGGACTTTGTTCCAAATCAGGGACAGTCCCTCGAAATCAACTGATTTGACGTTTGTTTCAATTGTGTATGCATATTATTGCTAAACAGACCGTAATGTCTAAACATCAAACTGAATTCTGGCTATCTTTGTACCCATTTATGCTTATTGTTACCTAGGTTGTGCTGTGCAATTTTGGGTATACAAATAAAGGAATTACAAAAAATGACAGGGCCCCATACTACATATATGATTATAAATCTACTGAGGTAGATAATCATTTACTAATGGCTTTTAGATTTTTCTTAGTCATTACTTGATCTCCTGTATGGTACTTTGAAAATAAGAACTCTTTAATGAATAAGATGAATAGTCTTAAACTAAATAAAAAAAATCTAATTCTATACCCATGGAACTCAAATAGTTACATTTAAACACTCAGTGAACACAATTTATGACAGAAACATTTACTGCTAAACTCACTTCTGGCTATCTTTATAGACATAAATGGTCATAAAATTAAAGGAAAGCACTTGTTTTGTTCTTAGTTGCTAATTTAAAATGTTAATGCTTGTTACACAAATTTAGCAATGCAGTAGGTATTACTCATTGTGATAAGGTTAACACTTTTAAAATCAATGAAAGCAGGATATAGATGCGCAGCAACAAAATATTACTATGCTTATGGTGCTGTATTAGAATTTTATTTGCTAAAGGGAAGAGGCAGATTTTCAAAATTCACCGTTAACTTAAAACAATAGTTTCAAACCTTTTATTTCTTAGGCCTTACTGCCTCCAGGACTCAAAGGAACATCTGGCTATTTAGAGAAAACAATATGTTCACATCCTCTATGACTTTTTGTTTCTAATTGGGTTTTAAGTTTTTCTCTCGTAACGAAGTAAGCTAGTAAACACCAAGAAGGTCATATAAAGATCACAATACTAAACTATGGAGGGTAGAAAACATTTGAAGATCTATGGATAACTCCAGCCATCCTTGTATAAACCTAAAGGACCATTATTATTTAATATAAAATATTCCAATAACTATATGTTGTTAACATATGCATTGATTGTATTCAGTATATCAGTCCGTTTACATTTCACATGTCTTTATTTTCTCAACATGTACAGCAGATCAAGCTGTCTGGCCAAACAGTGACAGGGGTTTTGACAAACTATAGCACTGCCGGAGATGTTTGAGTAGTTGCAGTGGCAGTTATTGTACTGCGTCTATTTATTCTTTTACCTGTCTTTACGCATACATCACTGTTGCTACAAAGCAGGTTTGTACATGAGTAAAAGGTAACCCTTTTAGGAACCCCTGGCACTGTTATAGTGTATCCCAACCCTTATCACTGTTACTTTCACTAGACCATTTGGCCAGCAGGTAGAAAAAAGCCAATGGAATGGGAGATAAAAAAACGAAATTAGTTTGACAAATACTGTAGTTACATAAAATAACCAATTACAGTCATCAAAATACAATGTGAGAAATTTACTAAGACTTGAACAGATGGAATTAGAAGCAGCTGCGCAAGGCAACAATTCAGCGTCTAGCTTTCACTATCAAAGGGTAAAGGCCAGCACTAACTTAAGAGACATGTTACATATTATGGCCATATTTAAGGTGTTGCTGACATATTGCTAAGCATCCCAATCCCTTACCCTCTGAGCCCCCCCCCCCCCCCCCCCCCCCCCCCCCCCCCCCCCCCCCCCCCCCCCCCCCCCCCCCCCCCCCCCCCCCC
>BLSH010241806.1:3593120-3611391 GCA_018402905.1 Glandirana rugosa
GGTAGTCATGTAGTCCTAACTAGTTATCTATATATGTATACATATATATATATATATATATATATATATTGATCAATCCTGATGTACTGATGGTATCTCATTTCTTGAGGCCCGAAAACACCAGGATAGTACAGATATCCCCCAAATGACCCTTTTTGAAAAGCAGACAGTCCAAGGTATTTAGTAAGAGGCATGGTAAGTTTTTTGAAGTTGTATTTTTTTGTCACGCTTTTTTGGAAAATGAAGAAATGAATCAATTGCCACCCAGTCAATGGATATCACAACTGCTTAATCTGTGTCTGTAGTGCATTTTCAAACCATAAATAGCATGTTCTTAGATTTTTTACTTGAGGAGTATATAATGAGTTTGGAAACACTAGAAAAATGCTTAAATAATGCACTACAATTTAACTAAACCCATTCAATTTTAGTCACCTAAAATGTACTGTAGATTGTAATAGACTGAAATACGACTAAAGCTAAAAAAATTCAGATGACTAAAATACGACTAAAACGAAAATGACATTTTAGTCAAAAGACTAAATCGAAATTTGACATAAAAATGAACGCAGTATACCAGTGAATTTCACTGTTATTAAGATCCTTTTTACTGAATAAAACTGATTAATTCAGTGTGGATTGTTTTGATTAGCTGTGATTAGCCACAGCTAATCACATGGTACAGATGGGCTGCGATTGGCCCTGTCTGCATTATGTGATCACATTGACCACTCACAGATAACACATATTTTAACACAATTGTACATAATGAAGGGCATGATAGGAAGCCATCCATTGTTTACAATTGTCATGTGATCTGCTGTGATTGGTCACAGTGATCACATGGTACCAGCAGCGGCCCGGTATAGTGAACTGTGAATCCAGTGGACACAGCCAGTGACAGACAGCACCACAGCACAGCCTGTGGAAAGCACAAAGTGCATTCTGGGGGGACGTCATATGGCATCCCCCCAAAACGAAGAAAGCCCTGCCTGGCCAGCATTGGACTATATGCCGGGCGGGAACCGGTTAAACTAATTTTTGCACCCTATTTTCCAAAACTCCCACTTTTTCCCAAAATCACAACTAGCACACATCACAAATTTTCCAAAAGAGGGGAAAGATCTTCTGCCATAAAAAGTTACAGGCCAATCTTAATGTACGCTTAAAAATATATATGCAAAACGTTTGGCTTTACGCCTCAAACTATGCTCTGGGAATATGCATAGGACTAGCGGATAATAAACTGACTGCTTTAGAGGATGATGTCCTTTTGTATGCGACCCTCAAGCATCTTGCCGATACTCATGCAAGAATTCCATAGAAATGGAGAACTATAACATTTTCAAATAACTCACACAAAATCAGAAATCCAGAATACAGGACTCTCCCTTACTAGGGCATCCCAGATACAAGTGCAATTCCCATTTACTTGGAAAAAAACTTAAGGTACCTAGGCAATGATCTAACTTTTACATGCTGTTCAAACAGAAAGTGAATGATTTGCACAGATGGGACAGGCCTACATTCTTCTCATCCGGAGGTACTGAAATTATACAGATAAATGTGTTACCCTGTATCTTGTATATGTACCAAATGTTACATGTATCACTCCCCTTGAACTGTCTAAGATCTCCAAACTCAAAATTCACCTGGTCTAAGAAACTCTGAATCCAGTTTTGAACACTAACTTTTCAGGGCTGGAAAGTGGACAGCCCCCTGCAATTACATAATGTAACTAAAGGTGGAAAGGTCCTTCGCTGCTCCAGTAATTGAAATCACTGGGATTACATGCCTCTAGATTTTTGGAATTGGCTTTGCAATTTTGCTCAAAGCATTCCAAAACCACTGCAAAATCCAAACTCTCCTAAATTGATTGAAAAGGTGTTTTTGTCCACCACAGAGAAAAACAAACTGTTGCTTGAAGTGACATGCCAACCTCACTGAAAACTTTGCCCATTGGAAACAAGATTCGTATCATAATCTTACTGCAGAATACAGATGCAAAATTATTCTCTTGACCCACACTTCTTCTATTATAACTAATATATATATATATATATATATATATATATATATATATATATATATATATATATATCAGAAAACTATTTTAAGGTTCTTGTCTGATGGTATAGAGATACAGTGCGCCTAGGTAAATGGGATTCTCGGACCTCGCCATTGTGTTGGAGATGTGGACTAGCCTTGGGAACCCTCTCTTATACTTTCAGGCTGCATTCACACAGGGGCAACGCGACTTCAGTGTGACTTTGCTTGGCAATTTCAGCGCAACTTTCAACACGACTTCAGGCGGCTTAAAACGTGACTTCATGCCAAGCGGCTTTGCCTGTGGCCAATCAGAGCAGGGAGGGAGGGGGTTGCCCTGGATAAATTCTCTTCTTTTCACTGTAAATTTGCTTCCATTTAGATGAAGGATCCGACTTGGAGGCAACTTCTATTTAATTCTATGGGCACAAGTCGGATAGAAGTTGCCTAGAAGTCGTGCAGGTACTTTTTCTGAAGTTGCTCCAATTTCTGTAGTGTACATTAAGATGGCTCCCATTCATTTCAATGGGATTTCAAATGTCAAGCCACTTGGGGCGACTTGAGGCGACTCAAGTCGGAGCACAGGTCGCCCCTGTGTGAATGGGCACTAATGGAAGTGTTCTCTAGCAAAATATTTTTGAGTACTGATTGTCAAGTGATTAACAAACATTACTAATATGACTCCTCCCTAGGACCCTTGGTTACTGGTATTCCACAATACACCTGAGTCTGCTCCCAAATATAAGAAAGCAATGATATTCCATTCATAAATGCAGCTAAGAGTTTGATCCTAAAATTCTGGAGAACCTCTAGACCACCACCAGTGGCTGAAAGACTACTTCAAGTAAATAATATACACCAGATTGAAATTACTATCCTTAAAATACCCCAAAAAAAAATTATAAAACATATTACAAAATCTGGGTAAGCTGGCTACATTTAGGAAAAAGCAAACTCATGTAGATCACTGCTGGGAACAGTCTCAGGTCTTATTTTAGAGTAGAATGTGTTTACTACTGATATAAATATGAGAGTGACCACTATGCAATGGAAATAACACAAATGGTGATCCAATAATCTATGCAGAAATACCCTTTTCCCCTGTTGATTTTGTGCGGTTTTATCATTTTCTTGTTCAAATACATTGTGTTTTCATACAATGTAATGCAATGTTATGTATTGCACTGTGACATCACCCTGACTTTGAAATATGTTCTCTTCCTTGTATGGATAACATGATAATAGGACTTCACTTAAAAAAAAACTGTTGTATGTAACAAAATAATAATTGCACTCCATGGTGATAATATGTAATGTGTCTGTTTGTGAAATGTACTTTGTGGGAGAAAACTACTATAAAATAAAATAAAATAACAGATTGAATTATAATAACTTTTGTGTCTATGCCTAAAAAAAGGCAAAACATGGTTTGGAGATGTAGATGTGATTATTACTTGATACGAAGAAAAGACTAAGAGCTAGTTCATGGACATCTTGCTGTTTATGCATGGGACTAAAATGGAAACCCGTTGTTCACCAGTACATGGGTATTTTGTGTCAAAGGAAAGCTTTAAAATGTCTGATTATTACTATGTGAACAGTCATTTACCCTAGATTTACAGTTTGCCTTAAAAACTTCTGGTGTACTTGTTGCTGTACAGTGCACAATTAATATAAATCTAAAACATCCTTTAAGTTTCCCCCCCTTTAAATGCACCCTCTGTGATTAATGATATGTACCGCTGTCACTACAGATAGTAGATGACAGCCTCCAGACGTAATCTCTCCATGAGGTCCCAAAACTTTATGCTAATGTCTATTGCTAGCTGCCAAGTAAGCTCTCTGTCTAAAACACATTTGCACACTTTGATAGTATAATTGTTTATGTTCTTCAGGCACTGAAGAAAACAGGCTTGTAGCGATAACATACCTTTGGGTCTCTCAGAAACAGAGCCTTGAGAATAAGGGAATGTACGTCACCGATGGGTGGGTAATGCATCAGAAGGCCCAGACATGTCTGATAGTTGCTGGAGATTACTAGGAGTAAAGAAATGAGATATACATGCAACCATTTAGAGAAGGAGCAATGAATTTTCAGACATAAAAGTGTAATGTAATAAACAAAGTCGGCCAGGGAAGTCCTGCAAACTCTCTCTGTGTGTCAGAGCACTTAAAATCTCTTGTACAGTTGTGGCCTAATCCATTGTATGAATTGCTTTCATTCTCCACCCTCAGAATTACCAACTCTCCTAGACTCTATGCCACACCATCTCGTTATTGGTCTTCCTCTCTCCCTTCTATGTACTAATAAATTCTCCTTAATAAATCTTCAGAATTCCTTCTCCCATCTCATCACATAGCCAAACCATCTAAGACTTTGGCTTCTTATATTGTTTATCATAGTTCAACATTCATAGCTAAAAGTATAACTCTTTATTTGACCTCCTCTTTCATTCTCAATTCAATTAGATTCTTCTACGACATTATAGAAATCCTTCTAAAATCCACATTTTCTCTACCTGAACCCAGGATTTTTATTATTATTATACAAAATGAATAGAACATGAACAATTCACGCATAGTGAGATAGTACAGTTAAAATACAATTCAAAGAAGATTAGGAGGGCCCTGCTCTTGAGAGCTTACAATAATAAGCCCGGAGGATGCAATACAAATCAGAAATTGCAGCTCCCAGATCTCTATACTCATAGGTTTACTGTCTAGTGTTCCCACTACATAGATTTAAATTATGCCTCAGTAGGCATAAGGGTTATTTGCTACCATGGGTTAGAAGGAATACTGTGGTTTTGATATCTGTGGTCCCAGGAATCAGTGCTGATTCACCCTAGACATTTTTTGTCCATAATGCACTGCATGGCCTTTGAACTATGGCCCGCAGGCTTTCTAGAACCAGTAAGGAGGATTTTGGTTAAGTCACCCCCCCCCACTATAAAAGAGGGCAACACAGAAAAGCCATAGTGTCAGTGAACTGGTAGCTGTTTTAATTCTGATTGTTAGCTCTTAGGACAATTAACCCCTTGTCTGCCTTTTGTTTTGGCTTATTACTTAGGGTCAGTTTTAGCTGGTGTCCACATTTTTCTTTTCTTGCTGCAAGGCTTCCCAGCAAAATGGGCTTTTGATTGATTGTTTGGTATTTTGTGGTTATCGTTTATTTTGTGGGTATATTTTTATTTTATGGTCTCTGTTCTCTTAACTGTTTTTTGTTTGCAGTACAGCACTGCATTGTTTAAAAGAAAAAAAAGTGCAAGAACAGTATGCACTCAAATCCCATCATGTGAGAACACTCACATTCACATAGATAAATTAAAATCCATATAAAAGTAAGGTTTAATATCTGGAACCAAAACTGTCCTATTGCTCGGGAATTTTACACTGCTATATCTTCTGCAGTATCCTAATTCTTGTAGTAGAAATCCTAGCCTGTGCTCCACTAATAAACATGGGCCTAACCCTGCTGCAGACCAATTTTAAACTATTGGATTGTCTGTGGTCTCTTAAATCTAGTGGTAAATTTCCTGCCTGTACTATTTGTCTTTAATGCATTTTGACGTGTTATGTCTGATTATCTTAATTCTTGTGGTAAAGCCCCAGCCTGCATTCCTTGTCTCTAGTAAATTTAGGTCTAGACTTGCTATTTAAAACTGTCCTGCTGCAGCCCAATTTTGACATTGCTGTGTCATCTCTACCCTTTTAATTCATGTTGTAAAACAGCTGCTTGTACCCTTTTTCTCTAGTACATTTTAATCAATTCTCCCTTATTAAAAATAACCTGCTGCTTTTCAATTGTACATTCCTGTATCATATTATCATATGTGGTCTCCTTGTTCTTAATGAGAGTCTGCAAGAAATTGACCAGCATCAGGAGAGCATCACAGGTGAGCAGGGACAGCCACAGTGAACTACTGGCTAATTTCAATGCACTGGTCAAAGCAGGACTATTACTGTTTCATGAAAAAGCATGTGTCACTATGAAATCTACCTGAAATAAGCCCTTTTCTCAAAATGAAATGAATTGGATTGAGGTGATACTGCTGTATGTAAGCCCAACTAATTATAAAAAAAAAATCAATTCCACATCCAAATATGCACTGCCAGTTTATGCTGTCACTGAGACTGTCCATGAAAATTGTACTGTTGAATAACATCAAATATAGCTTAAAAGACCAATTCCAGGAAATCAGAACATTCTCACTTAGGCCCGGTTTACACTGGTGCGACATGCGCTCCGACTTTGAGAGCACAAGCCACATGACAAATCGCGCCCCATTAAGTGCAATGGAACCATTCTAAAAGGAGTGACTTGAGTCGCTCCAACTTAGCAAAAGGTTCCTGCACTACTTTTGGTGCGACTTCTGTTGAAGAATGCAAGTCATGCCAAATTCACGGCAGTGTGAACCGGACCTTACACTGGGGCTGTGCCTGCATTGTGAGGGTTAACTGCTTGCTTATTCTAAGGGAGAGTAAAAGCACTATTACCAATTCACTGCTCTCCAGACAGATGCAATCCCCTATGTGGACTGTTCCTTTGAGTCATCCTGTTCAATACACGGCTATGGACCATGCATCAATCTTGATGATATCAGGACCTTGGACAACTGGAGCATGGGGAGAAGATGCTGTGAGGACCAGTCCAGTAGTATAGAAGAGTGGAGCTTTGGTCCAAACATGTCATTTGAATTATTTCAATATTGCCCTCAAAGCTACATTTAACAGTTAGGCTGGTGTTATCTTTTTTTTTTTTTTTTACAGTGATCCAAAAGTGTGCTTGTGCATCAGGGACCCAGAGTGGAGTAGGAGCAGGTCATGCATTATTACTCACTAATGATAGTTATGAGATCAAAGACTTTGTCACATAAATCTAAATTCAATTCTATAGATTGATAGCCACACCTACTATCACATATTAAGTTGTGACCTGACTACAGTTAAAGACAAAGATAGGCTAAAGCTTTGAGGAGAATTTTGAGAAGGAGGAAGTTAGAGGAAGGAGATTTAAAGCGATGGATAATATGGAACATATTAAACCGGCCATAGATCACTCAATTCCCCCATCAACATAGCCATCACTGATGGGGGAATCCCTCCCATGAAGCTATTGTGTTCTCCCAGCTGCTGAGGAATGGCTGTTGAGCCTCCTTCCCTGAGGAAGACTAAAAAGATTATCACTTTAGTTGTCCTCAAAGAAGCAGGCTCAGCAGCCATTTTGTTGTAGCTCATGCACTGGATATAAAACAGGATGAAAGAATTAGGGAGTATATTGGCCAGCCTTGGCTACAATCAGCCTGCCCATTTATGGTTCGAATCACAGCCGATCCCCGCTGAACTGGCCGAGTTTCAAACCATCTATGGCCAGCTTTAGGCTAAACTTGTGCAGAAGTCAGGGCCTTTCAAGATCTAAAGAGAGAGAGTGTAAATTGTACCAAATATACAGTTTACATATTTTTTTCATACATACAGTATCTCACAAAAGTGAGTACACCTCTCACATATTTTATTATATCTTTTCATGTGACAACACTGAAGATATTATACTTTGCTACAATGTAAAGTAGTGACCCGACAGCTTGTATCACCGTGTAAATTTGCTGTCTCCTCAAAATAACTCAACACACATCCATTAATGTCTAAATCACTAGCAACAAAAGTGAGTACATTCCTAAGTGAAAATGTCCAAATTGGGCCCAAATAGCTATTTTCCCTCCCCGATGCCACGTGACTCGTTAGTGTTACAAGGTCTCAGGTGTGTTAGACTTGGTGTTATCACTCTCACTCTCTCATACTGGTCACTGGAAGTTCAACATGGCACCTCATGGCAAAGAACTCTCTGAGGATCTGAAAAAAAAGAATTGTTGCTCTACATAAAAATGGCCTAGGCTAGAAGAAGATTGCCAATACCTTGAAACTGAGCTGCAGTACTGTGGCCAAGACCATACAGTGGTTTAACAGGACAGGTTCCACTCAGAACAGGCCTTGCCATGGTCGACCAAAGAAGTTGAGTGCACATGCACAGCGTCATATCCAGAGGTTGTCTTTGGGAAATAGACGTATGAGTGCTGCCTGCATTGTTGCAGAGGTTAAAGGGGTGGGGGGGGGCAGCCTGTCAGTGGTCAGACCATACACCGCACACTGCATTAAATTGGTCTGCATGGCTGTCATCGCAGAAGGAAGCCTCTTCTAAAGATGATGCACAAGAAAGCCTGCAAACAGTTTGCTGAAGACAAGCAGACTAAGGACGTGGATTACTGGAACCATGTCCTGTGGTCTAATGAGACAAAGATAAACTTATTTGGCTTAAATGGTGTCAAGCGTGTGTGGCAGCAACCAGGTGGGAAGTACAAAGACAAGTGTATCTTGACTACAGTCAACCATGGTGGTGAGAGTGTCATGGTCTGGGGCTGCATGAGTGCTGCCGGCACTGGGGAGCTACAGTTCATTGAGGGAACCATGAATGCCAACATGTACTGTGACATACTGAAGCAAAGCATGATCCCCTCCCTTCAGAGACTGGATTGCAGGGCAGTATTCCAACATGATAACAACCCCAAACACACCTCCAAGATGACCACTGCCTTGCTAAAGAAGCTGAGGGTAAAGGTGATGGACTGGCCAAGCATGTCTCCAGACCTAAACCCTATTGAGCTTCTGTGGGGCATCTTCAAATGAAAGGTGGAGGAAGAGGACCCCAGTGGCAACCTGTGAAACTCTGGTGAACTCCATGCCCAAGAGGGTTATAAGGCAGTGCTGGAAAATAATGGTGGCCACACAAAATATTGACACTTTGTTCCCAATTTGGACATTTTCACTTAGGGATGTACTCACTTCTGTTGCCAGCGGTTTAGACATTAATGACTGTGTGTTGAGTTACTTTAAGGGGACAGAAAATGTACACTGTTATACAAGCTGTACACTCACTACTTTACATTGTAGCAAAGTGTCATTTCTTCAGTGTTGTCACATGAAAAGATAGAATAAAATATTTACAAAAATGTGAAGGGTGTACTCACTTTTGTGAGATACTGTATATACTCTAAAATGTTTTCACAGTTTACCGTAGATCAGTGGTTTAACAACAATTAAAGGAGCAGCTTGGCCTGTCATGCATTGTTTCAATAAACTCCTATTCAATGTCACACTAAACATTGACAGAGTCTAACTAACCTTTTCACAGTAATTTATTTTATGTGTGACAAAAAACAATACCTGTATTTAATTTGTTACTTTTGTCTTAAGCACTGCTTTTTCCCATTCTTATTTTCTTTTCCAAAATCATACATTTTACAAGGGCAATTACTAAACCCATCATTCAAGGCAGGCCTATGAAAACTGCATTTTTTTCTCCAATCGAAATGCAAGCAATCCATCTGCTGTGGCTGTCAAAGCAAAGCCTATTAATGATGCTTGTTTAGTATACCATATTGACTGCCTGAAACAATACTATCTGCTAGCATACTGAAACAAGTGCACTTTCTGTTAATCCTTTATCTTTTAAAGCTGAGAAAAAACAAAGTTATTATTGCTTGCTTCCAAAAAACATAATACACCAAATGTGTTCTGTCCTATACCTGTTGTTATAGCAGAAAGAAATCACAACTTTTAACTTGGGCCACTCTGACCAAAGGGGATCTAATGTCAGGGCATCTATCAGAAAATATGATTTATTTTAAATAGATGTTTTAAAACCCCCGTTAGCCTGGGTTCAGACTTGTGCGATCTCAGAGATCGCATATGATTCGCACCCGCACTGCAGGTGCTGATCACATGCAATCTCTGAGCAGTGGGAGTTCAGCCATACAGCTGTATGACTGAACTCACATTAGATTTGCAAAAAAGAAGGTGCATGTACCTTTTTTCCCGCACTAGAATTGCATTGCATGGGTGTTCTCACCAATGCGATCCGATTCATGTGCGAGTCCACAGTTCGCACTGTGATCTGTGAACAAAATTGGGGGTGTCATTAACTTTGTAATGACACCCGTAGCGGTTCGCAGAAAGCAGTGTGAACTGCCTGCAGGAGTGATGCGATGTGGGAACCAGCTTTATAATCGTGCTGGTTCCCGCACATGTGTGAACCAGGGCTGAATCCTTATGAAAACCTGGGGCTAGATTCTAGACTATAAAAAACGACTCATAATGCAGAACTTTGGCCTAAACTGAAAAAAGAAGCTTTGGCTGAAGTTAAAGGATAAGCTCACTTTTCAGCAAGAAATAACAAATGCACATTTTTTTGCAGTAAAAAAATTGTGCATTTATTATTTTTTGCATGCGTTCCTGCAGAAATATCCTCCAGTTTTCTTGTCGTATCTCTGTATGGGCTTTCTGTTAGAAAGCTGGATGACATGTCAGTGAACTATAAGGATGCTCATCAGTGCCCTGGCAGTCCACTGAGAACTACAAGCTGTTTGCTGCGGTGGAAGATGGGACTTGTAGTTTTCTCATTCACAGATTTCTGTGACTGAATGAAGCAGCTGAATGGGCACAGCCCGTACAACAGCACTGTTTTCAAATGTGGCAGTGGGTGCGGGGAGAGGGCAGTGGGTGCCACTGTCACAGGGAGGAGGGGGCATAAGGGGTGCGGGGATTGGTGCTGGAGCATGTTACACGTTACATCCTAAATACAGGTGAACTTTAACTTTAAACATTCAGATTGCTCAAATCTTAGGTCATATTCTCATGTATAAAGTTTTATAAAAAAGGAAAGCAACCACTAGAAATTTAGGGTTCATTAAAGTCAGAGTTCACCTAGCCCATGCAGACAACGGGCCCCAGTAGTTTAAAATAAAACTGTACCATTTGTAAAAAATATTGTTTAATGCAAATGCCATGCTCATAGGCCTTTTCTGTCATCCATGAAGCCTGGTGGAAATACTGGAATGTTAACATGCCTGGCTTTTTTCCAGGATATGGCTTACAACAAAATGGCTGCTGAGCCTCCTTCCCTGAGGACAACTAAAGAGATTATCACTTTAGTTGTCCTTAAAGAAGCAGGCTCAGCAGCCATTTTGTTGTAGTTCATGCACTGGATATAAAACAGGATGTAAGATATAGGGAGTATATTGGCCAGACTTCATGGATGACAGAAATGGCCTACTGTATGAAATGTGCATTACCTTTTTTAAAATAATAGCACTGTGTATTTAAACTACTGGGACCCCTTGCTTTATGTGTATCTAAAACCTAGTACACACGATGCGACGGTCGTACGACCGGACGTCCAAAATCGTATGTTGGCTGATGTATCTCGCGTACTGATGTGCACTAAGCGATCATACGACCAAGCCTAACGTAGTGACGTGTTACGAGTGTGTAAAGAGGAAGTTCAGGTGAATGTGATTTGTGAATTAGGAACGTAGGTTTACACGAACGGACACTTTCAGGCGTTCCTGACTACTGAGCATGCGTGTTTTGCACGTACAACTTGTTGGACCAACTTCTCTGTACACAGGATACAACGGTCATACGGCCACTTGTTGTACAACAAAAGTTTTCTAGTCTGCTTATGCAACTGCTGTTGTACAACCGTCGCACATTGGCGGTTCTAATCGCGTGTACTAACGGTGTTGGATGACCGTTTCCGTACGACCGTCGCACCGTGTGTACGAGGCTTCAGACTCAGGTCACAAGGTTCCACCTAAAACTAAAATATAACTGGAAATAATGAATTGAGTCCTGAGAGTATCGTAAATATTATAGACTAGGCAAAACCATTAAACTTTGAATACGTAAATATGTTGGATCAACATGGGTATTTAAATGTAAGCCCCTTTAAGAAAAAAATTGAATATTTTTGTCAATAGTGTCAAAACTTCCCCTTATAAATGAATTTGACCTAGATTAAGTCCTATCAAATTTAGTGATTGGTTTTTTGCACAAGTACAAAGATGACAGCATGGGAAAAGAAAGAATGTTAGCTAAACATAATTATATATTAATGTTTATTTAAATGAACTGTGGAGTACTTCTAAACTTTTATGTATTAAACCCTGAGTATTCCAGGTGATCCATCACAGTGTCATTATTTACATTATACTGTTTTTATCAATGCCACAATTGTATATCTCTATTTAAATGTAAGTGTACAGCGATTCATCAAAGAAGGAAGGAAGCACTTTTAAAGAGGTAATGGCAAAATCCAAACTGTTTTATCTGTGAGCTAATTTGAGGGTTCAGTATATGGGCCCCTAGTTCTTCTGATGATGGTTAACCACTACTGCATTATTTAAAAACTAACATTTTATTCCAGCTGAGCCAGAAATACACAGGATGGTGTGATGTAATTTTTTACTGGATGTGTTTTCCTTGTTGTCCAGCAGGTGGTGCTCATTACTAATGACTGTTCTACTGTTGTCATGAACGACCACAAAAAAGTATTGCTGCTCATAATCAAACTATAAATGTGTTTTAACTTTTTTTCACGTGTAAACTGCTATAGATGTCACCACTGTTTACAAACTGTGACTATGGGTTAATTCTAGTATGTTTTATAAATGTCCACTGACCCAACATTGAAAAACGTATCCCTTTCTATTATATACTGTATATCCTTTTCTAACTTGCAAGTATAACAACTGGAAAATAATTGTTTAGATGTGTAATCTAAACAGTGCCTGTGTGCAGATGTTTGAGCATGTTCTCTGTATTCAAATTATAACTTAAAATATGTAGGAAATGGTTAGGCCCCTTTGTACCTTTAAGTTTCACTGTGGTGTATCAATTTCATTTACACGTTAATGTGCATTGCATTAACTGATCTGTAACATTATTCTAATGCAGCAAACTGCAATGCAGGTCCATTGGCACCTACTTGTGCTTTAGGGTATGATTCTAATTGGCTGGCACTGCATTGCACCCCACAGAATACCATGTTTCAAAGAAACACACAGCAAAATGCATTCAAGTGGTAGTAATTTTTTTGCCTATGCTTACCTACAGATAAGCTTATAATAAAGTTTAGGAAATATTCTAGTGATCAGCAGTCGGTGACGTAACCAAGGCATGCGCTCGGGAGGAATGGCATACCCGTGCCGTAAACTGTGACTCTGCGTTGGGAGTGACGTCATCCAGTCTCGGCCATTCAGGCGGCCACAGCCTGCAAACCCAGGAGGACAATAGGGTGAAGATGGAAGCCTCTGCAGACGTGACAGCGCACGGATGGAGGGCTTCATTTTAGGGTAGGTCTCTCATAATGTGCTAGTATGCGATGCATACTAGCACATTATGATATTACCTTGCAGGGAGATTTTTATTTTATTTTATTGGGAAACTTTACTACCATTTTAAACTACAACACACCATGGGGGACATTTATCAATTCTGTTGCACACAAGGCAATGCTACTTAGGAGCAGTGAGACAGATTATGAGGCATAAATTCTTCGCTCAGCTGCTCTAAAGACAGAATAAAACCTGTGACAATATTGTCCTGTGCATAGGTGTGATAGTCCAAGTTGGAAATCTCTGTAGTCAGAGGTGGATATTACTTTAGAACCTTGCTGCCCTCTAGGACTGGGGTTGTCCTAAGAACACTGTGGAAAATAGATAAAAACAGAGGGTGCACTGGACTACTGCATTATCCAACAGCAATTTTATTGAAAATTAAATATAAAATATAACTGCTCACAAACCTAGGTAGTGCATGCGCTTATCTGGCCACTTTATGTGGCAACAATATCCTGGGTTTGCCAAAGCTTCTAGCTCAAGGAGGACCTTACCAGGGTCCCTATTGGAAGATGTGTTTTGAAACGTGCCAACCAGCAGGGACCCTGGTGAGGTCCTCTTTTCTCCCTGGCTCTGACAAAGAAGGACATACCTTTAAAAAGTTTCAGCCAGCAGGGACCCTGGGGAGGTCCTCCTTAAGCCAGAAGATTTGGCAAAGCTGGGAGATCGTTGCCACGTGTAGTGGCCAGATGAGCGCATGCACTACCTATGTTTGTGAGTAGTTACATTTTATATTTAATTTTCAATAAAATTGCTGTTGGATAATGCACTAGGCCAGTGCACCCTCTGTTTTTATCTAATTTTCACAAAATAAAGCTGGCCTCTGACAACTTCTTCATTATGGTCTCCACAGCACCAGTGGTAATGGATGTCACAGTTTAGGATTGCAGCATGCCTCAGGCTGCAAGATGAAGCAGGTCCCCTCAAGCTTACCTATACATGTTTATTTACAATGTGTTAGTTCTATACTATGTAAAAATATACTGTAGAACAACATTAACAATTTACTTTCAAGCAAACAGTATTTTGTAACAGAACAATAGTTAGATACCACGGTAAGCATAAAGTAATGTGGTACTTACATGCATCCCTAATATACAGAAGCATGGCTACAAAAACATAGTCCACCAAATCTAATGTAGTGCTGTCAGCAAATAAAGCATCCCAAATAACAAGCAGGTCCTGCAGAGGGAACTCCCGACCAAACAAGAGTCGCACCCATCGCCTGAAATTAAAAATATAATATTTAACAGTTAAAATACACTGATTACATGATAAACATGTGAAAATACATCTTACCATCATTATTTAGTATCTTACTATATTTACTTTCTGCTTATTTTATGTCCAGTTTTAGAACATAAAATAAATGTAAACATTTTACAGAGATTGAAGGGCTTCCTTAAAACAGAGACCTGCTCATAATGGCCTCAACCAGTGGGGGGAGCTGCAAACTCCAATGAAGTCTCACTACTGCAGTCTTAAAAACCAAAGAAGCCTGTGGTTAATTAAGTCCACAAAAGTACAAGTAAAACTCAGATTCCGAATTTGGTTGACCTGCTCCTTCATTAGTAGAAGTTTTTTGAGACAGCAGCATCACAGAACCAAAGGAAAAGGTCAACTGGTTACAAGATATAGCAATAATCCTAATCCATAGACAAAGACCTTCTTTTGTAACACTGTGACGGGAGGTATGGTTGAGGCACGTACTTGTATTGACAGTCTGACAGCTTTCAAGTGGAGCCGAACAGAGGTGCAATGTTATGCAGAGGTGTCATGTGGGTTGAGAGACGCTCAATACAACTACAATACACTAGTTTCAGTGGCACAGAGGATGAATCAAATAAGGCCTATCATATCGGTGCACCATAAAATGTGAGTGCATGTACCAGTGATACTTTTTTTTTTTTTTTAGTAGTAATGTACAAATTTATTTAAAAAAGTGTAGATTTACAGTTAAAATCACTTTGGAAAACAGTCAAGTGAGACCACTGGATCACAGATGAGTAGGATTCTGGCAAACCCAAACTTCCGGTCCCGGCCGCAACCGGAAGTGATGTCACCCGGCTCCTCCTGATGCGTTGTGTCACTGACATGTGACTCTCTCCAACGCAATACGTTGGGAGGAGCCGGGCGACATCACCCTCTGGTCGCAGCCGAGAACGAAAGCCCGGATCTGCCAGCGTCCCTCTCCTTGTCAATTTTGTTTATTGGAGTTTAACAGTATACAAAAAAAAATAAATGCAATAGCAGAACAAGAGATAATACATCTGAACATAAGATAGGCGTAGGAGTCCATACAATAACAAGTACATATTATATTTCATACAAAATAAAGTAGAATTAGTTATTCAAAAAATTCTCATCAGTAAGGAAGAGAGAATGATAGCAATTAATGAACAGTGAAAATTGATTAAAGTCACTTACAGTTATTGTAAAATCATTTAAGAGCATATAACTCAAGAAAATAGTTGATATTGTTGTATATTAACCAATTGCCGACCGCAGTCTGATGGCGGCAAGGTGGATCGTTATCCCAAACCGCCGTCATATGACGGCGGCTGCGATAACTAGTGCTGTGAGCGTGTGCGCGCGCCGCCGGAGGCGCGCTCACTGTATCCCGGGGGGGCAGGGAGCGGATAGGGCGGACTCGATCGACGCCGGCTACCGGCAATGGCCCCCCGGCAGTGAGAGAACGGAGGTCCGTGTAAGTAAACACGGATCTCCATTCTCACAGAGGGGGAAGGGCGGTGATCACAGGCTTCCTCTATATGGAAGCCGTGATCATCCCCTTTCCCCAGCCAGGGCAGCCCACATACAGTTAGAACAGGCCCAGGGAACACAGTTAACCCTTAGAGCGCCCCCTGCAGGTTAACCCCTTCACTGCCAATGGCATTTACACAGTAATCAGTGCATTTTTATAGCACTGATCGCTGTATAAATGCCAATGGTCCAAAAAAGTGTCAAAATGGTCGGACATGACCGCAGCAATATCGCAGATCACCGTCATTACTAGTAAAAAAATAAAAAAAATAAAAACCCCAGAAATTAATTCTCATCGTCCGTAAACGCGGCAACTTGCGCAAACCAATCAATAAACGGCGATTGCGATTTTTTTTTACCAAAAATATGAGGAAGAATATAAATCGGCCAAAACCGATGGAAAAAATGTTTTTTTATATATTTTTTTTTGGATTTGTATTTTAGCAAAAAGTAAGAAATTTGTTTTTTTTTTGCAAAATTGTCGCTCTTCTTTTGTTTATAGTGGCGATCAGAAATGATGCAGAGGTGATCAAATACCACCAAAACAAAGCTCTATTTGTGGGGAAAAAAGGACGCAAATTTAATTTGGGTACAGCATCGCACGACCGCGCAATTGTCAGTCAAAGTGACGCAGTGCCGAATCGCAAAAAGGGCTCTGGTCCTAAAGTGGGAAATCCTGAAGTGGTTAAACTGGAGTCTAAGTAAAAATTGTTGTAAAATTATGAAAAGTAGACTGAGGTTCTGCGCTTAGAGCTAGAAGAAGAAAGCAAGGAAAAGGAAAGGATAGGAAAGGAGAGAAAAGAAGAGAAGAGTAGTATATATATATATATATATATATATATATATATATATAGAGAGAGAGAGAGAGAGAGAGAGAGAGAGAAGAGATATAGAGAAGAAGAGAAGAGAAATTCCTGGGATGAAGCATGGCAGGAGGCTTAAAATGTTTAATGGCGGGGGCGTGGCCTGACGGGATCCATGACAGGACGTGCTTCTGGAGAGCTCTGAGGACAATCACCACAACCTGCACGAATCCTGGCTCAGGAAACACGGGTGAGAGACATCCAGCACCGGACACCCTTCCCCACACACCCCACTGCAGCCCAGACCTGAAATTGTGTTGTGGAGGAGTCCGCACACACCGTGACCTTAGGCCTCAAATCCGGTACTCAGCCGCCTGATCTGCGGACCATCCGCCTATCCCACGGGCCTCCGGCATAGCCAACACCCGGGAGGAGTGCCTGGAGGCTCTGCTGGGTGCCCGGAACCCCCAAAATTGAACACCGGAGCGGCCGCAAACAAAAATTTAGTCCGCGGCTTCATTTGCGGCCTAGCGCGGCCACCATCTTGGTACTCCAAACCGCACTGCTGCAGCCCAAATTCACTTGAGGGGGCCCTGACTTTAACTCTAAACGATCCTTGACCCACACAATTCCTTCCCACAGTAATCGGGGGGGGGGGGGTGTGGAGCGGATCACAACACCTACACCCACCTGGAGCTCTGAGGCCCATTATCGGCGGCCATATTGGTGCACCCAAGAGCCTCAAACTTAACTCCTTGCTTGATTTCTGCAACGATATCCACCACCACATCCCATCCTAGATGAATATGTGACTCTTGGGCCCTGGGCACTTGCAGCGATTCAAGGTGCAGGTGACAAAGACTTTCATAGAGGCCACAAACCAGACACAGATTAATAATCCCTCTAACATGAACACACTCATGTTGCTACCAACCATGTCCATGTGATGATCACTATACACAGCACTGAACAAACACTCACCCGGGCTACATCATTGCCATAAGTGCTCACCATATCGCCTCCATCCCCCACCGAGCTCACCACCAACATGACCCGCAAAAGGAAGGACTCCTCTCATCCAAAAAAGCTGAATGACTTTTTCTCCCCAACCAACATCCGGCTAACCTACACCCCTTCCATAGCTACCAGAGACGGTCAAGAGATCACAGTAGGTCTCTATGGACCAATCCTCAATTCAACGAACGATGTGACAGTAGACTATCGGCCCCAAACCTGAAGTGACCTGACGCCCTTCAACCCCATCTATCACGGCCTCTCAATACCCAAAAGAGTGGGACCCTCTGTCCTGAACCCCTGGGACACCGTCCCCTCCTACTCCGACCCCCCGATAACGAAAATCATAGTCTCTCACCTGAAAACAACCAACCCCTCTTTTTCAGTAAGTCGAAAAAACCTACTCTCCTC
>BLSH010241806.1:3614558-3690627 GCA_018402905.1 Glandirana rugosa
ACCCGACAGGGCTGCCCCCTCTCGCCCTCTATCTTTAATCTCCTTATTGAGCCCCTCGCAGAAACGATTAGATCCCACCCACTCATATCTGGCATTGAATTGGGAAAAGGCCCATCCCATCATATAAATTTATTTGCAGACGACATTATCTTGTTTATTTCGGCCCCAGAAAAATCACTACCACACGTACATAATACACTGGAATCATTTGGCCAGATATCATACTATAAGGTCAATTTCACTAAATCCCTAATACTGGGCATAGGTGTAACCCCCCAACTTAAACTCAACATCAAAGCAGCTTTCCCCTACTCCTGGGCTACCAAAAGCATTCCCTACCTAGGTATTCAAGTGACGGATGACCCTACTGCCTTAGTAGATGCCAACCTACCCCCTCTAATTGACAAAGTCTCAAAAGAATTAAATAGATGCTCCAAAACAGAACTCTCTTGGGTGGGACGGTTGGCCTCCTTTAAAATGCTTATACTGCCACAGATATTATATGTGTTTCGTACACTACCTATACCAATCAAAAATACATATTTGAAAACATTAGACTTACTACTAAAGTCATATGTGTGGCAGTCTAGGCGTCCCAGGTGTGCCAAACTCATCTTAATCAAGCACAGATGTGCAGGTGGCATGGGGTATACTGACCTCAGAGACTACTACCATGCCTCAGTGCTTACTCAGCTACGGACGTGGTTTAATCCAGCAGACATGACTCCATGGCGGTCTGTGGAACAAAAGCAGATCCCCTCCGGAAACTTTGAAACCTTCCTCCTAGCCGACGTTTGGAGACCCCACCACCTCAACCAATTCTCTTTACCCATCCAAGCTACCATCAATGCATGGAGACAACTTCAGAACTTAGATAAAGACCCAAATATATCTATTGAAATCCCCGTCCCCTTGGAGATCCTCTCTGAGCTAATTCCAAATTTAACAATCTCCGGATGGATCTCTAGAGGGATCACACATATCTCCCACCTTTATGATGGGATGAGATTGAAACGGTTCCAGGAATTGTGGGACGAATATGATATCCCACACACAGACTACTTTACACATGCACAAATCTCCCATCTCCTTAACTCTTTGAAAACGCACAAAATGTATCTACAGAAAGAGGCATGGGAGTTCTACAAGAATCCCACCCCTGGGTCTGGGGGAATTTCCCTGTTTTACAACCTCCCCTACCAAAAGCGGACTTTCTCCAAATCCACACACCACTTAAAATGGGAGCATGAGCTAGGGAACTCCTTCACACCTCAACAATGGAAAATGGCTGCCCACACGGTCTATAAATCCTCTAAATGTATCAATCATTGGGAATCATACCAAAAATTGACCCTAAGATGGTACCTAACGCCTCTTAGAATGTCTAAATTTGCCAAAGAGACTTCCCCCCTATGGTGGAGAAATTGTGGGGAAATTGGTAACATGCTACATGTCTTCTGGAGCTGTAGAAGTCTCACTAGTTTTTGGAATAGCATCTTCAAAAAAATCTCATCTATCACTGGTTGCCTTACAGGCCCTGATCCTGCTTTGGCTCTCCTGGGACTGGGTATAGAGCGGTTCCCATTGGACCTCCGGGCTGTTGTTACACATGTATTTTTGGCAGCAAAAATCTTAATAACAAGAAATTGGAGATCGGACAAAACTCTAAATTTTCGAGACGCACTAGCTCTCGTACATACAAATTATACCTATGAATCTCTTTTGATAAATAGCCTAGCCAAACGCAAAGCATTCAAGGCGTCCTGGGAGGTCTGGAGGGAACAGCTCGCAGACGACTAGATCGTCTCTACATGGGTGAACAGTCGGTACTTAAAAGACTCAACAGACACCCTCTTCCATTTAATAATATGGTGAACTATTCTCCTAATTTCCTATTTCCTACTTTCTTGTTTTAGTTAAAACCCCTAACCCCCTCCCCTTCCCATTACCCACAACCCCACTAATTCAAATCAATATCCTGAGCATTGTATCTCCAATGTACATTGCAATTCTGCACCATGTGCGAAGTATATCTACTTAGATAAGTGTATTAAGGATTTCTGACAAACATGAAGCACTGCAACTCTCTTCAGAATGATATATGCAACATACTTTGTACTTGTGAGATGCTCACCCTGTTCACTATGCAACTATTTTTTGATATCCTGTATTTTCTATCTCTGTATCTTGAAAATTCAATAAAAACAAGTTGAAAAAAAAAAAATGTTTAATGGCGGTTACCGTATACCAGTGGTATTTTTATCTGTTATTCTTAATAAAAGGGTTTTTTTAACGTCATAAAGTTTGGAGCACTGCATTTTTTTTTTACAAGCTTTCTGGGTACAATGTGATGTGGATGTTACAGAGGTGAATTGAAGGACAAATCTAATAGTGGGTTGATATCCCTCCCCCCCCCCCCCCAAAAGCATATGAGACTGGAAATAATACTAAGGTCTCATGGTTCTGATGAGTGGATAATTCTACTTAGGGGGGGGACACACATGGTGTTGAAGTTTGGCACGTTTTCAAGTTGTAGCAGTTTTTTTTACTGTGTGGAGGGTTTATTATTATAAGTATATTTTTCATTATTGATTGTAACATTGTTCTGGTTTATGATACTGCGTTGCCTGATTTTTATATAGTATAATGATTAAAAGCATCGGAAATGAAGAGGTGTTGCCCATAGCAATCAATCACATTCTTTATTTTCAAATCTCCGCTGCCAGAAACACCAGTGAAAGTCTGTTTGGTTGCTACATCTAAAAGTTTTTCATTTTTCTACGTTTAATAGTTTAGCTGTAAAAGACAAGTACACAAAACAGATATGGTGCAACGAAGTACAATCCTAAAATGGTATACACATTCAAATATAATGAACATCAACAAAATAACAAAAAAGAGGGAATGGGCAATAAAAAGACACAAGGTAAAAGAAAGCCATTGATCAAATCTTGCCATGCAGAGAGCTGACTCATAAATAGACTGTTAGACATCATCAACATAAAAAACGTACACAGGCTGGCTATCTGTTTGGCCAGCGTCACTAAAACAGGTCTAACAGTATGACCAAGAAAATTATCTAGATATGAAAGGCATAAAAACTTATTTTGTCTTGGAGACGTTAACCAGACACAAGATGAATAATTATTTATAATTTTGTTAAGGTTTTAAAGTCTAGCCACCAGGCCCAAATGCCAAAGACTTTATGAAAGATGACCTTTTTCCACACATTCTTATAGAGGAGGTTCTAGAGACTGACTATATTAGGGAATCACATTCAAAGTCACATTTAATGTATAATGATTAGATTGAAACACATTTTATATTTAGCAACTCAATTGACAGTATTTAAATCAAAGGAAAGATTTACTGTTGAAAAATCACTGATAGACTGCAAAACCTCTGTCAGGCATGACCATTAGAGATCCAAGTGTCACAGCTCTGAGAGTTAAATTTATAGACTTGAGTAGAGTTGCCCATAACCAGTGGGTAAGTAGTTTAAGCTTAGGCTCTTCAGTCTTAGCTAAATTAATATATGTGAACTATGTAGAATTTTTTATTTTTTATTTTTCTCACAGAGCAGCCTTTATCAAACAGGAATTCCAATAGCGGCTGACAAGGGTTCCTTGAGCTGTGACTAATTGACCTCTCATTCGATTTCCTTGAGACCTGGAAATTATTTCAAGGGTTCCACTGGGGTAAATAGGTTGAAACTGGCTACTGTGGAGGGTGAGACCACTAGCTTTTCCTAATGGAAAGATATGAAGACTACTAACTGGAGTTCAGAGAAAGTCATATGGAGTGACAATAGGATGGGATGGACTAGATGTTTAAAAAGGGAGCCATTCAATGAAGGTGAGATCATGAACTGACCTGAACCTGACCGTGAACCTGTGGCCCTATAGCTGCTGCAGAACTACAAGTCCTATCATGCCTCTGCATTTGGGAGTCATGCTTGTAGCTGTTCAGCCTTGCAATGCCTCAGGGGACTTATAGTTCCCAAAAGCTGGAGGGCCACAGGTTGAGCACCCAGGCTTGAGTAGGGCATTTGTTTGCATCAGTTCTCACTAGTGTTTGATTTGGGTTATGCGAGAAATTATTGAGGACTAAAGGAGGATTGCACTGACCAGGAATATCACTTCCACAAAGAGCGCCAAATGAAAATTTAATAAGGAAGTGAGCTGAGCAACTATGTCCCCTCAGAACACAGAAGTGGAGGGCTCAAGCAATTCTCTACTTCCATGCACGTATTTTGTCTGAAGCTCCAGTTAAAGGCATGGGTCTATATTATAAGTCTCCTCAATCAGAAATTGAATTAAGTCTGAAAAATCAGCACACCACCCAGTAGGGCCCAGTAGTACAGACTCCAGTTTAACAAGGCTTTGGACAACATTTGATAACACTGATGTTGAAGAAACTATGCTAATTATCAAACATATCCGTTCAACTACATGTAACCCTAACCCAGGTCCAGCAGGCCCACTATTAGCAAGCATTATCCACATTTGTCTAGCAGTCCAATAAATTGTACCACACTCTCTTAATACAGGGATCTTCCCACACCAACCTAAGGATGCTATCATCAGGCCATTAATCCAAAAACAAACTTTAACAGAGCAAACAAAACAAAATGCATTTACCATCACACTTACCAGCTATCCAGCAAATAAAAAAAACCCCAAAAAACTTCTTACATTGTCTAACAATTTGCATTAAAAACACAGGTTTTAGCAGAACATAATTTGCAAATATATGTGGAAGCTTGATTGTTTTGTCAAGGTTCCTCTGTATAGTGTAGTTCTAATTTAAGGCTGGGTTCACACTGGTACGACACGACAGTCATACGACTGTGAATCTGACATTGAAAGGGATCCGACTTTAATCCCGACAATACCAGGAACTGTGTGTCTGGTATGAATCTTGAAGGGGAACCCAATGCCAAATTTAAGGAAAAAAAACGGCATGGGGTTCCTCCTCCAAGACCAAACCAGGCCCAGCGGTCTGGTATGGATTTTAAGGGGAACCCCCATGGAGGGAGAAGAGCCGGAGAGGGGAGAAGAAATCAGAAGAGACGCCGAAGCTGCTTTAATAAGTTATTTTGTCAAAAAACCTGTGTACTGTGTCTATTTTTGACACATTTTTTTAGGTAAATAGGTAGGAGTACAATGTACCCCATACTCATTCACATAGGATGGGGGGCCAGGATCTGGGGGCCCCCTTGTTAAAGGGGGCTTCCAGATTCCGATAAGCCCCCTACCCACAGATCCTGAAAACCATCGGCCAGGGTTGTCGGGAAGAGGCCCTTGCCCTCATAAACATGGGGACAAGGTGATCTGGGGAGGGGAGGTGCAGGGCCCCCCTGTCCCAAAGCACCCACACCCCCATGTTGAGGGCACATGACCTGGTATGGTTCAGGAGGGGGGGGCGCTTGCTCGTCCCCACCCCCTTTCCTGACCTGCTGGGCTGCATGCATGGATGTGGGTCTGGTATGGTTTTTTGGGGGGGGGGGGTGGCGTGGGGGTTCCCCTTAAAATCCATACCAGACTGAAGGGCCTGGTATGGCTTTGGAGGGGACCCCATGACGTTTTTCTTTTTTAATTTGGTGTGGCGTTCCCCTTCAAGATCCTCCGAGCACAAGTCGCATGTCAAAGTCGGATCGGTTGAGGCGATGATCCGACTTTGATCTGACTTCAGGCGATCCCCTGATACAGCAGAAAAGCGGGGAACCGCCAACATAAACACAGCGGTTTCCCGCTCTGTCAGGTGGTATGACAGTGATCTACTGATCCCTGTCATCTGGATCAATTAGATCCGTCATGCCCCTGCCAGCTCAGCCGCCACACAGTTAGAACACGCCTAGGGAACACAGTTAACCCCTTGATTGCCCCTTGCAAGTTAACCCCTTCCCTGCTAGTGACATTTACACAGTAATCAGTGGCTATTTTTAGATCTGATTGCTATATAAATGCCAATGGTCCCAAAAAAGTGTCAAAAATGTCTGATCTGTCCGCCGCAATAACACAGTCCCTATAAAAATCGCAGATTGCCGGCATTACTAGTTAAAAAAAAAATAAAAAGTAAAAATGCCATAAATTAATTCTCATGGTTTGTAAACGCGGCAACTTTTGCGCAAACCAATCAATATAAGCAGATTGCGATTTTTTTTACCACAAATATGTAGAAGAATATATATCGGGCAAAACTGATGAATGAATTTGTTTTTTTATTTTATTTTTTTGGATTAATATCATAGCAAAAAGAAAAAATATTTTTTTTTTCAAAATTGTCGCTCTTTTTTTGTTTATAGTGCAATAAAATAAAAACCACAGAGAAGATCAAATACCACCAAAAGAAAGCTCTATTTGTGGGAAAAAAGGACGTTGATTTCGTTTCGGTACAACATTGCACGACCGCACAATCAGCGGAACCCAGACAAAACAGCGGTGCCTAATATCTGATTTCAGTAGAAAATATGTCAAAATTAATCTATGCTTTTTTATCATCAAGAATGAATTACTGCAATTCCCTTTACTATGGTCTCCCTGAGCCAGAACATATTTTTCAGCTGGTACAGAATGCAGCAGCAAGACTACTCAGCCATCAAACCTGTGACTATCAAATCATACCAATTCTTCACTCCCTACACTTGCATCCAATGAAAAAAAAAATGTATTAAAGAGGAACGTCACCCTTATCATAATAATTACAACAAAGGCATATTTAGAAGTGCTTAGTAATGACAATTTACAAACAAATACTTATATACAGTATATTGGTATATTGACAGCTTTCAATTCTTTGCACACTTTATTTTATTTTTTCTCCCCATTTTTCTCATAGTGGCCATTTTCACTAAGGGCAGATGAATACATCTCCCATTGCTTCCTGGAAAATTGCCTCCAGCTCTGGGTCTGCCTACTGGAACATGTGCCAGGACTTCCCAGAATGCAGCTGCCTATTTTACTGTTTACCCATAACTCCCACACAATCCCTGCATTCCTTTCATTTAGAGAAATTAAAATTATAGTGAAAATGATGTGACCAAAGTAGTCTTGATTTAGTTCTTTTGCACTCTATATTGCTGCACCCACAACAGAAAATCCACTTCCATCCAGTGTCCAGGAATTTTTAAAAGCAGACTCAAGACACTATTCACATCTATTCACTCAGGCTTATACCAACAACTGACAAATCCTTCCCTTCAAAGACGCCAACACCAATTTGACATGCTCCTTGTGTGCCACAGAGAATAGCACTTTATAAATATTATTTTTTATTATTAAAATCTGGGATAACCAGACCACCATTCACTTTGGCCCCAAAGATCTTCCACTTTTATTTCTCAACTGACCGTGTCAGGAGCTTGTTGCTTTATAACTCATGAGGAGCTGTCTTTAATATGAATCATCATTAACAACAGGCTGTCCTGTGAAATGCAGGACTCATAAGGAAATCGGGATAAATGTAATTACAAAACACTTAGAAAACAGAAAAAATAGCTATGTACAATTACTATGTCCTAAAAAACTTAAAAATGGGGTGGAAGAGGTAGTAATTATTAGATAAATGTACAACACTGGTAGGTAGTGTTACAGGGTCAGTCCTGTGAAAAAACATAATTAACCTTTAGGTTGACAAGTTAAACCACTGAGTTTTTTTTTTTTTTTACATCTATTGGGTATTTTGGGTGATGAAATCCCTTGTTTGCATATTTGCACATGTGCATCAGCCATTAAGAGGAGATCCCACTCTCTCCTTATTGCGTTTTTAGAATACCTTATATTAAGAGCATGCAACTGAACAACTGATTTGGAACACTCCAAGTTGGAAGGAATATCTGAAAATAGAGATTGAAAAACTGAAAATGGAAAGCAGGAGTAGGTATGGCACTGTTCCTTGTGGATAAATAGGGTGAAAGTGATTCTGTATACACAATAAAATATGATGTGGTGAATGAATAATGTGTGTGTCTTATGTATACAATATTCAACATACAAAATAAAATATAAATCAATATGAACACAATCCTTAAAGTGAAAGAGTCCAAAAAGTTCAAATCATTGGTTTCTTTAAAAATATGGTGTTAAAGTGACTTGTGTTTTTCCTTGATTGCTTCCGTTCGTGATGCCAGGCAATCCTTGGAAATCAATAGGTGCTCCTAGTGCTTGAGTGCTTTAAATAAATGGATGTGTGCTTACCAGAAAGATCCACCCCTCTGCGGGGTACAGTCCTACGCCACTGTGCAGCGGGTCTGTCTGGACCTTGTAGTCCTCCTTGGTAGTCTCCTTCCCGCAGTCTCATGTGTGTGTAAAAGATAAAAGGAATCTTCATAGTACCGTTTTACAAAAAGGCTTTATTTGGATATAGTAACTTACAATCCAATGATTAAAACATATTAAAATCAGCTGGTTTTAGCTGATTTTAATATGTTTTAATCATTGAATTGGAAGTTACTATATCCAAATAAAGCCTTTTTGTAAAACGGTACTATGAAGATTCCTTTTATCTTTTACACACACATGTGACTGCGGGAAGGAGACTACCAAGGAGGACTACAAGGTCCAGATTGACCCACTGCACAGTGGCGTAGGACTGTACCCCGCAGAGGGGTGGATCTTTCTGGTAAGCACACATCCATTTATTTAAAGCATTCAAGCACTAGGAGCACCTATTGATTTCCAAGGATTGCCTGGCATAAACGAAAGCAATCAAGGAAGAACACAAGTCACTTTATCACCATATTTTTAAAGAAACTAATGATTTGAACTTTTTGGACTCTTTCACTTTAAGGATTGTGTTCATATTGATTCATAATTTATATTGTATGTTGAATATTGTATACATAAGACACACACATTATTCATTCACCACATCATATTTTATTGTGTATACAGAATCACTTTCACATACCATTTTTCATACATACTCCTGCTTTCCATTTTCAGTTTTTCATTTCCTCCCTCAGTGGGAAGAAAAAGTAGGGGATGCAGTTCCACCCACCATACACAATCACCTTAGACCATCAGCGCGGCACCAACATAAAACTTTTTGACATTTATTGCAAAATAGCGATGACTGACAAGGCAACAATGCTAGGAACTAAGGCAAAGAGATCTCTCAACTATAAAGCCAACAGGTGACTTAGCCCACCAGATTGGACCTGTAACTGAACTTTGTTTTTGGGTGAACTGTTTCTTAAAGCAGAACTAAACCATTCTCTTCTGTCCAGCTAAGGAAGTTGATATCTTAGCTTTTGTTTGATCTGCAGCTGCCATGGTACTGCACATGTGATCAGTTGTGACACCAGCCATTTGAAGGCTTGACAGTTCAGCTGAGAGCACAAGCAAATGTAACAGCTATCTTTCATGGCATGCCTTGAAAGTAACTGTCTTGGTAAACAGTTGAATCAATGGGTTTAGTTCCACTTAAAAGTGGAACTATACTCACCTGTTCTCCAGTGCTGTGATCCCTTGGAGCTCCCTGCTGGCCACTGACATCTTCATCTTTTCCCAGATATCAATCCCCGGCCCTTTCCATTGGCTGGGTCGAAATGAAGTCACTCCCATGAATGTGCAGGCATTCAGTCATTTCAGCATTGCCGGAGTTCTTATGCTGAGCTGTACATGGTCAGGCAGTTTTTAACTTAGCATGAGTCTTCTGCATTAAAAATCCTGCCTGTATGCAACTTTTTTTTAAAGTAAAGTTCCACTTTAATAAAGGAATGTACTGTATGTAAGAGTCTAAACAGATCTTTGAGTTAAAAAAGAGCCTTTAATGCGACTGGGTATACCGGAGGACCCCATGCTTGCGTGTAAGAGAGGAATACTCAAACACTCTCACTGCAGGCTCCTTGATTCTTCTGCCATATAGTATATGTCATTAAAAATCAGTACTAAGCAGTTTCTCACAGTCACAAATCAGATTCAAACTAGTCTTGAAAGTCTGATTGTATCAATAATACATATAACAGGGGAAGTTGCATAGTATAGGCCTTAACCTACACTCCCAGTATCCCTGTAAGGTGTTTTCTAGCTTCTGTTGCAGTGGATTAAAAAGAAGCTGTATCAAGAACAACTGAATTGAATATCTGGCATAAACACAGCATGCATAGCATTAGCAGCTTAATGACTGGTTTCACACATTGCTAGAAATTGCTCTGTGGTCACCCCTGAAGTAAAAAATATCATTGAAGTGAAATTTTATCCATCACATATATTTTTCTAAACAGTGACCCCGTAGTAAAGTACAGTGAGAAAGTGGACTTCTATAAATAGGGATACTCTGCTCCAGGCTGCCACACTGCATACAAGGTGAGCTCAAACAAGAAGTTAAAGAATAAGTACATTTTCAGTACATATCCTTTAGTCTTACTTGCCACTTTGCCTTGCTAAAAGTCAGTTGCTAGGTGTACCTGTTTTACTGATCAACAGACACTTCAGACGGGGGGGCCCCCCGTGTTTTCTTTCTGCAGCAGCTGCTCCCAGCTATCACTAGAAGGAGTTGAAGGTAAGACAAGGGAGAAATTTGTACTGGGATCAAAGAACAGTCTTCAGAAAAGTCTGTTTATCAGCAAACCAGGTACCCTTGCAATTAACTTATTTTAGCAGGTGTACAGTCTGAGCCTCAGATCTAGTCTATAGCACAGGAGAGGGAGTGGCGGCTTCCATCAGAGCCTGATGACACAGGTGTTTTTCTTTTGTTTCTAGAGAAAGAACATGAAAGAATAAGATATTCTGTTTAGTATGTTAAACCAATTAATGTAATGTTTAAATTTTGTTTGAAAATATAATTTATACAAATAAAAACAGTGCCTTTAGAGGATTTGCCGTGGCGTTCACCATACAATCTGCCTATTTATAAAGCACAGTCCCATGTACATTCACTCAACATTTTTATGCTGGAAAAATGTATCCGTTAATATTTGCTACATCTGTTTTTGTAAGCAAAAGGTGATAAGTGCTATATTCAACCTATTTAAAAAAAGGTGACTATAACATTTCCTTTACATTCAATGAAAAAATAAGCATGGTCCCCTTTCCTTTCCAGAAATAACCAGCTTGGTGCAGCAGGTGTAAAGACTGGCATGACCATGGCAAGAGGGCAGTGATAGTGCAGCCTCCTACTATCTGTGCCGGGGAAGGGGGGGCTGATTTGAGATAGGCTCCGTAAAAAAACGATGACCAGCCCCTTCCCCAAAAAAATGATGGTCCTTGATGCTGACAGCACCTGACTTCTCAACTCTTCAAGAACCTTGGAGCTCAGAATAAGGTGCAGCAAGGAAAGGACCTACCTATGTAAACCTACTGGTGGCAGGACCCTTTACCATGCTTACCATCCCTAGAAGCCTATGTAAGGAAGCATAGCTCACAGGGGCAGGCTGGTTATATAGTCATTTCAGGAGTTTCAGTGCAATGGAGAGCTCCAGATGGCAAAATGCTCATTGAGCTAAAAGCGGTTTTGACAGCTTACTATGTAGGTGACATTCAACAGTGGTCCACATTTGCTTGGTGCACAGTCATCATAATATAAATAGAGTGAATAAGGGTATTAAAATCCAGGTGAATATGATTGAATGGCAGGATCACAATTGCTATAAAAGACTTGTTGAATTTACCAGCAATTTCTTTATAGATTCCTTTAATACAACTCCACTACCAAAAAAAAGTTGGGATGCTGAAGCACTAAGTCCTCTGGACTAAGGAGGAGAGGGACTTTCTGACTAGTTATCAGCGCTCAGTTAAAAAGCTGCATCTCTGATGGTATAGGGGTGCATTAGTGGGTATGGAATGGGCAGCTTGCACATCAGGAAAGGCACCATCAATGCTGAAAGATATATCCAGGTTTTAGAGCAGCATATGCTCCCATCCAAATAACTTATTTTTCATATTTTGCATATTTCAACAGGACAATGCTACACTGCATATACGCCAGCAGCAGGGCTTCATAGTAGAGGAGCCTCTGTGCTTAACTGGCCTGCCTGCAGTCCAAACCTTTCACCAATTGAAAATATTTGGTGCATCTTGAAACAAAAAAATGACATGGAAAACTCAGTACTACTGAGTGGTTAGAATCCTATATCAGGCAGGAATGAGACAACATTCCTCTCACATAACTCCAGAAACTGGTCTCCTCAGTTCCCAGACGTTAACAGAGTGGTGTTAAAAGAGGGGATGTTAACTGTGGTAAACATGGTCCTGTCCCAACTTTTTTAGATGTGTTATTGCCATCAATTTCAAAATTACCTTGCAACTTTGACATAAGTTAGTAAATCTGCACATATTATTACAACAACTTTGTATATCCAGGTGGATTATAAATTGCTTTTTTTTTTTTTAGGCCAAATTGGGTTTTCTTTTAGTGGTAAATGGTAATGTATATGTCCTGATTTTTTCTATTATCAAAGGAAAACTGGCCCAAAGTAGTAAAATAATAATAACAATTAAATATTTTTTAAATGTAGCTGTATATTTCTTGCTATTACCATAACTTACCACCAAAAAACAATTCTCCTGCTCCTGGTGATCACAGCGATACCACATATGTGTAGGTTATTTGTTGTTTGTACCTGTACTAGGATACAATAGTGACCATTTTTCTTTATTTAATCCTACCTAAAACACACTGACATTGATTTTTTTTTTAAATCCCCAAAATATACTGACGCCAACCTTTGACCGTTACCTTGACCCCAACACTAATTGACCTACATCAAAACTTGATCTAGCTATTTTTTCTTTAAATTTGTTTTTTTTTTTTTTGCACACATTTGTTGACATTAGTGCAGCGCACTCCCAGCATAAGTGCAGGCACCCATATGTGTGGCCTTACAGATAGAGACCCACTTCAGTGAGGCCGCATATATGTGTACAGACAGTGGTAAGGGGTTAAAATGGTACATTTTCTCAGTTTAAACAGTTGATATGTTTTTTCTTTTCTATTGGAAATAAAATAAGGGTTTATGAGATGTACAAATAATTTCCTTCTATTTTTATGTCGATTTTACACAGCTTCCCAACTTTTTTGGAATTGGGTTTCTATATAACGCAAGGTTCATATGTTTTATACAAGCTCCTTAGAAATCTGTAGCAAGAGTTAAAAAAAGAAACAATATCAATTAAATAAACAACTGTCTAGACTTTGAAATCCCAGAAGATTGAGAGAAGTTGTGACACGTTGAATCAGTGTACAACCAGAGGACTTTGTAGACTATTACAACAGAAAGGAACGATTAACAGGCTTTTATCGATTGAAGATACCATTTATAGAAATGAAAGTGTGTGTCTGGACTAATTAAAAAAACATTCAGTACATTTCACAAAGAATGCACATTTCTCCATGTTTTGTCTTTTTTTTTAAACACTGCAAGCATAGTAAGATTACCCGGTGAACCTGTAAGAAACCAAGTGAGCTCCAAAGTTCCTGTTTGAGCTGAAAACTCTACTTCTGCTGGTCTTCAATCTCTTTAAAAAGTGTTTTTTGCCCTGAATTTTCTTCTGCTGGACTCCAGACCCCCCCACCCCTGTTATGAAGATGGGAAAAAGTGGAAGGGTTCCATAGTTGTAGGGCTGAAAACACCACATGGGTGTTAAAGTGGTTCTAACGGCTCAAGGTTTTTTACCTCCATGCATTCTATTCATGAAGGTAAAAAACCTTCTCTGTGCAGCAGCCTCCCCCCCTAGTCTTTCTCCAGTGATGTGCAGGGGAGCCTTAGCTCTGCTGGGTCTCTCCCTCCTCATTGGCTGAGACAGTAGTGGGAGCCATTGGCACTGCTGTCAATCACAGCCAGTGAGCCAACGAGGAGAGAGAGAGGGCAGGGCCGAAACACAGCCCTGTGTGTGAATGGACATGCAGAGCAGTGGCTCGAGAGCACACCTTTTTGGGTGCCCCATTGCAAGCTGCTTGTTCTGGGGGCACTTGGCAGCAAGGAGGGGCCAGGAGCACTGGTTGGGGACACAAGAAGAGGAGGATCATGACATGTTTGTTTTTTGTTTTTTTAATTATTGCCTTTAATATCACTTTAAGTGCACCGGAAGCACTGTTTTGTCAGTTCAATCAAGATGTCAGGAGCACACTGGACCGACAGTTTTTTTTTATGGATGAAACATGGTAGAAATGTACATGTATTGCAAAGATGTACTGATGTGTTTTATTTTCCCCAGACATGCACTAGAAATGGAACTATCAACCTGGAGAGTTTACTCAAAAATATATTTTTGAAATACAGCTTGCAAGTTACTAATTGAGCAAACAGGGGAGCACTGAAAGTGTGACTTTTGTATTTATTGGTGCTTTGAAAGTACCTCAATGGCCAGCCTACAGCTCACTAACAACTGTAAACAGGATGGAAGTCCGGCAGTTGCTCACAAGGGTACGGAGAGAGAGGGGAAATCCCCCAATATTATTACAGGGTCTCAATCAGTCAGGGCCACCCATATTTCTGGAAAATACAGTATTCCTGGAAATCACCTTTTCAGGCTAATGGTATATATGGTCAAGCAGGAGAGCCAAAAGAATAAAGTTACAGTTTAACATTAAGAGATAGGAAATATTCAACCAATGAACAAATCCCTCTGTGCTAGTAATTATCATGTTATATGCCTAAGCAAGCGGCACCACAAATAATTGATGGAAAGAATATCACACTACATGGGTGAATTTCCACCTGCGTGCACATGTGTTATATCAAATCATCAGAATGTGATGTGGTAGTGATCCAAAATTAGAAAATAAAAAACAAGTCAAATAAGCTTTAAATTATGTCTGAAACACCTGCCGGGTGGGTATGTGACATAAAAATTATTTTTTAAGTAGAAGGGAGGATGTAGATTGGATCATTGAAGTTGACAAGTGTTGTCCTTTGTCAGCAGTGACTCTAACTTAGGAAAGTTCTATGTAATAGCCAGAGGAAAATAAGATTTATTTACTGGATTTTCCATAGACTCAAGTCTTTGTTTCTTTAATTTTTGAGTGCCTTTTAGTATAATTTTGTAAACACTCAAAAATGCAATGCAAACGTATTGAGAAACAAAGTCATGTTATTAAAACAATTAACGATGATGAATTGCAATAAAATACACCTTTTACTAACTAAAATCTGATTCATCTGAAAGGGTTATTGTTCTTTGCACTGTCTTATGATATAATACAACATGCAAGGGATTTCAGAATTCAGTAATAATCTGTAATAATTTACTTAGTCATTATTGAATTCCTAAAAGACCAAAGCAGTATGAGCCATTATATTCACTAAGCCTTAATAGACAAATCTGCTGTTGAAGTAGTAGTAAATTTACTCATGTCTATGTCAACAAAGACGCATTGGTACACTCCAAACATGCAGCAGTGTCAAGACCTGTGACTCAACAATTACATGCAACTTAGAGAGGACCCAAAACCACTTATTTTCTAGTCTTTGATATTTGGCAAGGGCAGCAAGAAAGCATCATTTTTGCATCATTTCAATTTACTGTAAACGGTGTGGCTTTACGTGTGCCAGATTTGCTTGTTTATGATTTATTTAATCCCTCCATATATATTAAATAAAAACTGTAGCTATTAAGTAAAAACATGTGTATATACAGACAAAAGCACCTGAGGTATAAAAGAAGAAAAAGGAAGTTAATGAAGAAATGCATCATACAGCAATCAAGAATGCATTTTTTCACTACAGCACTTAATAAAAAGGCCTTTGAAATAATCCCAATTTACTGCTTTGCAACCTGAAATAAAGACAGACATGGTTTCTGTTTTATCCAGCTGTATTTACCCTGTGCAACTTATAACATCCAAGTGGAAGATGTAACACCGACATTAAAAAAAAAAACAAAAAAAAACTCAAAAACAGAATCACTGAGCTGAAAAAAAGGATCAGCACCGCCCCCCCCCCCCAAAAAATGACTTGCAAACTCAATCAGGGGTAGCTAATCACCTTCTCAATGGTATACAAAGCCATTTTACTTTCAAGTGTGATCAGCTGTGGTCACTTTGATTAGCTCAGCATGAAAAGAGCTTTTCAGGAGTGTTTCAGTCCCTGGCAGTGTAACTGAAGCAAATAATCAACAATGGGTGGCAAGGCACTGTCAAAAGATCTTGAGGATAAAGTTGTGGACAGGCAGAAGTCAGGAGATGCATACAAAACAATTTCAAAGGCTTTATAAATGTCTAGAAGCACAGTGAAGTCTATTATTAAGAAGTGGAAGGTATTTGGTACAACACAGACCCTCCCTGGATCAGGATGTCACTGCAAATTGGATGAAAGAGTCAGGAGGAAACTGGTCAGAAACGTTACCAAGAGGCCTACAGCAACTCTGAAGCAGTTGGAGGAATTTATGAGAAAAAGTGGTCATTGTGTGCATGTGACAACAATAACACAAATTCTCCATAAATGTGGCTTGAATGGGAGGGTTGCAAGAAAAAAGCCACAAGCAGTCATGTCTGAGCTTTGCCAAAACACACCTTGAAGACTCTGAAACAATATGGAAAAAATGGTCAGATGAGACTAAATTTTAATTTCAATTTTTGGCCTCAACACCAAATGATATGTCTGGCAGAAATCTAATACAGCTCACCAATCAAATAACACAATTCCTACTGTAAAGCATGGAGGTGGTAATATCCTGTTATGGGGGTGTTTCTCTGCAGCAGGGACTGGAGCACTTATCAGGATAGAAGGAAAAATGGATGGAGCAAAATACCATCAAATTCTTGAGGAAAATCTGCTGCCCTCTGCCAGAAAGTTGTCAATGGGAAGAAGGTTTACCTTCCAACATGACAATGACTCAAAGCACATAGCAAAAATGACCACGCAGAGGTTCAAGGAGAAGCAGGTGAATGTCCTAGTCGGAGCCCAGACTTAAACCCCATTGAAAATCTGTGGAATGGCTTGAAGACTGCAAACCACAAATGGTCACCATCAAATTGAACTGAATTTAAACAGTTCTGCAAACAAGAGTGGGCAAATATTGCAAAGTCTAGATGTGCAAAGTTAGTAGAGACATATCCCCACAGACTAAAGGCTGTAATTAAAGCAAAAGGTGGTTAAACAAAATACTGACACAAGGGAGTGATCCTTTTTTCAACTCAGCGTTTCTATTTTTGATTTTGTTCTGACATGTTGGTGTTATATGTTTAACTTGGTTGTTATAAGTTGCACTGAGTAAATACAGCTGGATAAAACAAAAACTGTGTTGGTCTTCATTTCAGGCTGCAAAGCAACAAACTGTAATATTTTAAGCCTCACACTCAGTTTGTATACATGTTCCATTGTAGACAGCCCAGATAAACTGTGGAGTCAGAGGAGAAAGGGGAGAGTGGATATGGGCAGGATCACCTAGCAACAACAGCTCTCTTTGTTAAGCGAAAACATTTAGGCTGGTTTCCTCCTCATCCAATTCGCATAGCAGGAGACTGTGACCAGCTCTCTATGGAGCAGGTTCACACATCTCCGCTGCGGCTCCAGTGCAAATTTGCACAGGGGTCCAGTCCTGTGAAGCTTTTGGTCCATTTCAGGTCTGAATTCAGCCCAAAATTCGGGCTGAAATTGGACCTGAAACAGCGAATGGAGATGCACCAGACCCCTGCTGTGAGCAGCATGCGGCAATAGTGTGAACCCAGCCTTAGTGTGCTACTAATGCTGGGCTGCAAACAAGGGAGTAAAACCTTGCAACAATAAATGCTGCAAACTGTGCAGTCACATTAGTTCATTAAATAGTGTCACAGACAAAAAAGGTTACCAAAAAAAAATGCACATCAATCCAAGGGAAAAAAAAAAAAGAGTCCAAATTAATTTATTAGTTTGTACTAAAAAACAGCAAATGTGTTTCAGGGGTCAGAAAGAACCCCCCCTTCATCAGAACTACATACTGTACATATATATATATGTGTATATGTACAATGCTCAGCATAAATGAGTACACCCCAACAGATTTGTCAGAAAACTTTTACTTTCCTTTCAGAATCCACATTTACTATCGGACACTATACTACAAAATACTCCCACAAAGGGCGGGCCATTGATTGCAACCAAGATTTGTTAATTTGCACACACAAAAAAAGTATTATTACCATGTTGCAAAAATGAATACACCCCAATGAAAATCTTAGGAGAAAAGCTACGTTTTAGACTACAAAATGCTAATTAAATAGAATTCAACTACATATGAGTCAAATTATTCATTAAACAGGTGTCCAGCACACAGTTGAATATAAAAGGGCGTTTCTTAACAAAGAAAACCCCTACCCACTTCATGCTGTCAGCAATGGCACCACATGGAAGAGAAATGTCACAAGGCCTGAGAAAGAAAATAATTTATTTGCACAAGAAAGGTGAAGGCTACAAAAAGATCAGCAAAGCTTTACATATGTTAGAATACTGTAGCAAAAGTGATACAAACATTTGACAAAGATGGAACACTATGTTACAGAGACATCCAGGCTGTCCATGGAAGTTAAGTGCCCATTCACATAGGGGCGACTTGCGATCCGACTCGAGTTGCCTCAAGTCGCCCCAAGTCGCTTGACATCTGAAATCCCATTGAAATGAATGGGAGCTGTCTTAATATACGCGACTGAAGTCGCTCCGACTTCAAGGCGACTTCTGAAAAGGTTCCTGTACTACTTCTAGGCGACTTCTATCCGACTTGTGCCCATAGGATTCAATAGAAGTCGCCTCCAAGTCGGATCCCCCATCTACATGGAAGCGACTAAAGAAAAGAATTTATCCAGGGCAACCACCTCCCTCCCCGCTCTGATTGGCTACAGGCAAAGTCGCCTGGCATAGTCAAGCTTGAAGTTGCCTGCAAGTTGCCTGCAAGTTGCCTAGAAAAGTCGTGCCTGAAGTCGGATCGCCCCTGTGTGAATGCAGCCTAACACCTTGACAAGAGCATCTTCTGATGAGAAAGGTTGAAGAAAATCACCATTCAAGTTCACTGCAGTTAGCTAAAGAAGTAGAAAGCCAAACTGGGGTGATTGTTTCCCGTGACATAATACAGCGTATGCTGCAGAGGAATGGCATGCATGGGAGTCATTCACAAAGAAAGCCTCTCCTGAAGCACAAAAAAACCCCGCCTAGGGCCCATGCTGAAAAAGAAGAAGACTACTGGGACTCTGGAGTGAGGGAACCAAGATAAATATTTTTGGAACTGATGGCTTCAAACTTGCATGGTATTGCAAAGGTGAGGAGTACAAAGAAAAATGCATGGTGCCTACAGTGAAACATGGTGGTGGCAATGTCCTTCTGTGGGGCTGCATGAGTGCTTCTGGTGTAGAGGAGCTGCATTTCATTGATGGTATCATGAATTTGCAGATGTACTGCTCTATATTTAATACGAAGATGCTGCCATCACTCCGTGCCCTTGTTCGTCATGCACCAACATGACAATGATCCAAAACACACATCTAAGGTCACTGCTGCGTTTCTGAAGGAGAACAGGGTGAAAGTGATTCAGTTGCCAAGTATGTCTCCTGATCTGAACCCAATCTAGCACCTTTGGGGAATTCTGAAGAGACAAGTTGGGCATAACTCTCCATCCAGCATACAGGCTCTAAAAGAGGTCGTTCTTAAAGAATGGAAAAAGATTGATGTTGCAATATGTCGCCAACTTGTTCATTCTATGCCTAGAAGACTTGGCGTTGTCCTTACAAATCATGGAGGTCATACAAAATACTAGATTTAGTAGTTTTTGTTGTGGGGTGTATTCATTTTTGCATCAACTAATTTGAGTAAAACTGAAACTTTTGTAATCATTTTGGAAATTTTTCTTGTGTTCATTGAGATAGTGATTAAAATCTGACTGTTCAAAAGGGGTGTACTCATTTATGCTGAGCACTGTACATGCATACATAATTATACACATACATGCATTTACTGTACATATGCATGTGTATGTAAACATATGTATATGCATGTCGTCCATGATTTTTTATGATTTCTTTAAATAATAATTAAATAATGGCTTATCGGAAGGCAGCTGCAAAATGAACACTGACTTTTGACAAACTGTATTGCTTTTGTGACTACAGGCGGTGCCCTAGTTACAAACATCTGACTTACAAACGACTCCTACTTAGAAATGGAGGTAGACAACAGGAAGTGGGGGGAAATCTCCCCCTAGGAAGGAAATTCACTCCTGTAAGAGTTCTCATGGGAAAAAGGTGTCTCCACTGGAGCTTTATCACCCATCCTTGTTTCCACAAAAACTCAAAATTTTCAAAATTCAATTTTCATAGGGACAGAAAGTGAGGTAAAATCTTCTAAACAGAAGTACAGATAACAAAATAAACATTACAGGGGTGTTACCCCTTCCCTATGCTATCCAAAAAAATATTTTTTTAAATATAAAAAATATTGTTTTGGCTGGAGCTACACTTAAAAAATGTACCTGTTCCGACTTGCAAACAAATTCAACTTTAGAACAAACCTACAGACCCTATCTTGTTTGTAACCCGGGACCGACTGTGGTAAGAAAATACAGACATGCACCTCCTGACTTATTCAAAAGATTTGGATGCCATGCATGCCGGGGTGGAACAGTGATTGACACGCCCGTTTTTATCTGTATGCTGTAAGTGCAATACTTTTAATAAAATCCCGTTTTTATGGATTCACAATATGAGAAGTTTTATCTTTTCTGGGTATAACATAAATCCATATCTGGAGTAAAAGTTATTGTTTTGGACACAACAGTGGAAGCTCCGTAAGGGATCCATGCCTGACTGATATTCTGAGTTCCAGAAGGATTTACATACAAGTGTCTATCGATCTCCTGTAATAAGAGATCAATTGGTTGGGGTAAGCGCATATTTTGCCTGGTGGTGGAACAGTCACAGATGTTTATTTGCGCACGGTGGCACTTTCCCCTTACACACTGTATGGAATAAACCGTGATGTCATGGAAGATTGTATTCAAGAGACTTTTTACTAATCAGGACTGAGTTATATCATATATGGCACTTTACTGTATGAATTGTCTCACTTCAAGATTGGAGACTATTTGTTATGGACTTTAGCACTTTATTAAATGCTCATTTTTATGTACATGTCATTTTATTGATTTTATAGAGTGCAACACTTTTGGCTTATTCTATTTACATTTTTCTGTTTATATTTCACATAACAGTGGTGCAGCTTGACATGTAGTACATTGAATAATCTTTTTTTCACTAGCGCAGTATCATCTTCGTTTATAATATTACCCAAAAGATGACTTGGTTACCACTGTTGACAGTGCCATCTTTCCAAATGCTGGTCTGCTAATATTTTTTTATTACAAAGGCAGGCAAGTAAGACCATTCATAGGATCAGTAAGGGCAAGTCACTGCCTGAGATGTGGCATGATAATACATATAAATATTTGAAACCAGATTTGAATGTTTCCATAACTAGCAAGGATATTGGTATTGTTAAAAAAAGATTGTAGAAATGTATGGACTTCTACATAGGGATGATTAATTTAGGGTACTGCACAGTCATCAAAATTAACAGAGTTCAAAAATTAGGCATTTATAATGTCACAGAAACACGCCCACCTGGGTTCGGCTCCGGAGACCATTACTAAGATCTAAAAGAAAATATTAATTACAAATCTTCTAAAATATTACCTTTTTTGAGGCATTAGGCGTTATCTGTGAAGGTTTCTCTTTTAAATTGACTCCATGGGTCTGGCTTTGTATATTTATCTTTTGTTTAATAAGACAGAATGTGTACTATATTGTTAACTGTGCAGCTTTTTTGTTTAGGGCCTGTTTTATTCTTGTGCTATCACAATTAACCTTTACACGTGTTATATAACAAAAAAAGAAACAAAAAAAGGTGTTAATCATAGGAAGATCCTTAAATCGCTTACACTGTTGGAATTTTAAATAACAGATGAAGGAAGGATGTAAATACAGGTTTGTCCCTGCCAAGTTTTGTTGCTCGTTTTAACATAGTAACATACTACTACAGATGGCTTCTCAGTCACTCCATATTTTACCTAGTAATATACAGATAATGGGGATGATTCTTAAAAAAAACAAAAAAAACAAAAGTGTCAAAAGTGACATTTTCACCAATAGCAGCCAATAAGGTTTCACCTTTCAATTTATAGAAAAATGAGATACCATTTTAGATTAGTCGCTATTAACCTTCTACTTTTGTTCTAAATTTGTCTTTTCAAGCTTTTATTAAACAACTGCAGTCTGAAAGCAATTTCCAATGTAATATCGCTATCTGTAAATATGCTGTTTTCATAGGTATATCTAAAAGTTTCCGATATAGTTCAGATTACTAGCTGCAGGGCCACATTTAGACATTATGCTGCTTGGCTTTCTCATAAAGTGCATTGCTGCTGTTTTGTTTTTTCCAAAAGGCCAGATTTCTTACAAATAAATCAATAGCTTTTGCTGCAATATAAACCTTCAATCCAAAGTTGCACTCCACAGTAATATCTTTTTGCCATTAAATATCACCGGTGATGGCTGGCATTATTAAAGGCTAACTTTACCTATAATAAAATGTACTGAGCTGTTCAGAAGCACCAGGAGTTTTAAAAACACTATACATCGTTAGTGCAAATTGGTGCTTAGTTTAAATGTCATACCTGTAGCTCAAAGGGGGCTTGACTACAGCCTGCGCAAAAATCTCAGATTGTAAGACCCCATACACACTATTAGATTTTCTGAAGTTTTTTGTCTTCAGATTTATCAAAACCATGTAGTGTAAGGGCCTGCCTGATTGCATACAAATTGAAACTCTTAAGGTTTGACCTCATATTATATGGTTTTGGTAAATCTGGAGACAAAAATCTGCAGAAAATCTAATAGTGTGTATGGGGTCTAAGAGACCTGTCCCATCCTACCTAGGATTTTGGATGTGCCGTTTATTGGGTTTGCCCCCAGTATCACAAGAACAAAACACTTTCCCTATTTTAAGACCCTTGAATGTGCAGTGTGCCCTCTCCCCCATTTCACAGCATTACTGAGCAGCTGAGAGCACTTATTCCTATGATACTTGGGGTGCACCCAACGTATGACATGTCCCAGATCATTGGCAGGATGGGGTTGATAGCTGCACAGTAGTCTGCACTGGGGCCCCTTGGAAGGAAGGATTTCACCCAAGGAAGGATTTCCCACTGTAGGACCAGAGCACTTTTTGCGATTTGGCATTGTGTCGGTTTAACGGACAATTGCGCGGCCGTGCGACGTTGTATCCAAACAATATATGTGTCCTTTTTCCCCACAAATAGAGCTTTCTTTTGGTGCTATAAACAAAAAAAGAGCAACAATTTTGTAAAAAAAAAAACAATATTTCTTACTGTTTGCTAAAATACAAATCCAAAAAAAAATATAAAAAAACAAATTTATTCATTGGTTTTGACCGATTTATATTGCTCCTCTTATTTTTGGTAAAAAAAACAAAAATTGCAATCTACGTTTATTGACTGGTTTGCGCAAAAGTTGCCACGTTTACAAACCATGAGAATTAATTTCTGGCGTTTTTACATTTTTTTTTTTTTTACCGGTAATGGCGGCAATCTGTGATTTTTATCGGGACTTTGATATTGGGGTGGACATGTCGGACTTGTTTGACAATTTTTTGGGACCAATGACATTTATACAGCGATCAGAAATTTAAATATCCACTGATTACTGTATAAATGTCATTGGCAGTGAAGGGGTTAACCTGCAGGGGGCAGGGAAGGGGTTAACTGTGTTCCCTAGGCATGTTCTAACTGTGAGGGGGGTGGGCTACCAGGGGCATAAGAGATCTAACTGATTCCAGTGACAGGGATCAGTAGATCTCTTATATGCCCACTGACAGAGCGGGGAACCGCCGTGTTTACATCGGCGGTTCCCCGTTCTTTCCCTCTGGCAGGTCATTGCGGCTCGTCGGCGGTTATCGGGACTGCCTGAGCCACGGCATACTCCTCCAGAGTGTGGCGGGCACGAGAGCGTGCCGCTGGCGGTGCGCTCCCGCCTGCTAACTGAGCACGCATGGATCGCCGCTTATATATGGCGATTTGTGGAATAGAGCCACACTGCCGCCGTACATATACAGTACACGGTCGGAAAGTGGTTAAACCAACTTCCTCTGAATTCTCACAGTATTACTGTAGTAAATGGCACGCACATAATGATGTACTATATGTACTACAGGATTTCTGAGATTTATGGATTTATGCTGAACCAAGCAAAAGGAAACACTGGAGCTCTGATATCAAGATCACTTATCACAGAAGCATATCTGCAACATAGAAATTGCTCTCTGTTAGATGAATTAAGGAGTTGTAAAGGCAGACGTTTTTTCATCTTTATGCATTAAGATAAAAAGCCTTCTGTGCACCGGCCCCCCTAACACTTACCTGAGGTCCCTCTCTGTCCAGCGATGTCCACGAGTGACTTGGCCGCCCGAGATTCTCCCTCCTGATTGGCTGAGACAGAGGGAGAGAGAGGTGGGTCGGGACGGGGCTCTGTGTCTGAATGTACACAAGGAGCTGTGACTCAGCTCGGGTGCCCACATAGCAAGCTGTTTGCTGTGGGGGCACTAAACAGGAGGGAGGGGCCAGGATCACAGAAGAGGAACCCGAGAAGAAGAGAATCTGGGCTGGTCTGGGCAAATCCACTGCAACAGAGCAGGTAGTATAACTTGTTATTTTTCTAGGAAAAAAATAGACTTTACAATCACTTTAAGCATTAACAGCTACATAACTTTGTTGCAGATCATGCCTTAATGCTGCCTTAAAATGAACCTGTGGAGAGTGGGCGGTGATTGACATCTATCACCCACCCCAGAGGAATCCAAGATGGCGGCGCCCATGGCACTGTAACATCATTGTGCAGAATCCAAAAATAAAGGATTTTAGGCAGTACAGGTACGCATGGTACTCATACCCAGTCATTAATATTGTGGCAACAATTGGTCTGCATTGAATTAAACATTATAGCATAATATAGCACAACTGCATGGCCATCAAAAAGAAACAGGTTAACACTAAAACTATTCGACTTTGATATGGCCGATCATCAACTAATCCACTATGACCTCCAAATTTCTTCCCCTAAACAAAGTAATTTAACCACTTCACCCCCAGTGCCTTAAATAGGCGGTGGCTACTTTGAGTGGATGGTATCGGTATATAGCCTGCAGCTGCAGGCTATATCCCGGTACCGTTTTTTAGAGTGGACGGTCAGCTACCCGGGGATGTCGGCCGATCCGGCTCGGGAGGCTCTCGACCTTTATCCCCGGGGGGCGGGAGGGGACATCCCCCCCTCCGCCTTCTGCCGCTCTTCTCTGGCCTCCCGTCCCACCGGGAGACTGGAGCTATGATCCGGCGCGTCCGATGGCTCAGAGGAGACCTGAAGGAAGCCGGAATCGGCTCTGATCGGGTCTCCTTCAGCAAATTCCGGAATGCAACGTCATAACGTCACTTCCGGTTTACTCGACGGCTAACGGCGCTGGTTTTAAAAAAATGACAGTATTCAGAATCACCATTTTTGGTGACCTGAATACTGTGAAGTGCAAAGGAGGGATGGGGGGGATCTTTTTTAGACCCCCCAGCCCCCCATAAAGAGTACCTGTGACCATATATTACTATCACAAGGGATGTGTACATTCCTTGTGATAGCAATAAAAGTGATCATATATATATTTTTTTTAAAGGAACAGTGTTAAAAATAAATAAATAAAATTAAAAAAAAAAATGTTTTAAAGTGTTACCGTCCCCAAGAGCTCGCGCGGCAAAGAAAATGCATACGTAAGTTGCGCCGCATATGAACACGGTGTTCAAACCACACATGTGAGCGATCGTCAGAGTGTGAGCAGTAATTCTAGAAAAAGACCTCCTCTGCACCTCTAACCTGGCTACCTTAAAAAAATGTTAAAGCGTCACCTATGGAGATTTTTAAGTACCGGACTTTGTCTCCATTCCGCGGGTGCGCGCAATTTTCAACCGTAACATCTATGGTATCTTTTTACTCAGCGTAACATCCTCTTTCACAATATACAAAAAAATTGGGCTAATTTTACTGTTGTCTTATTTTTTAACTCAAAAAATTTGAAATTTTTCCAAAAAAAAAAACGCGCAAATACCGTGTGACAAAAAGTATTGCAAAGATCGCCATTTTATTCCCTAGGGCGTTTGAAAAAAATATAAATAATGTTTGGGGGTTCTAAGTAATTTTCTAGCAAAATAAAAATGTTTTTAACTTGTAACCAACAAATGTAAAAAAGGGCCCTGGTCGGTAAGTGGTTAAAGCTCCTTCCATCATAATATATTCTACAGGGCTAGTACAAAAGCAGTACATGGAATCCGAAAAACCATTGAAAGATACAAAAAGACTAACAAGATTCTAAACATCCTATGAATGAGTTTTTCCCACTACTGTGGAGCGTTGCATCAACCTGGAGGAGAGTTGGTGGGAAAGGAAATCAATACGAGGAGCCTGACACTGAGGATCACCACCCGAGCTGACCGGGATAAAGATTCAGCATAGGCGAGCTACCCCTGCAGGGGTACCTAGCTCTGGTGAGTGGGGGTGCAAGAGGGGAGCACTGGATTGAAGCACTGGATCACTTTACATGTTTTGAGGATTTGTCACCAAAGTCACTGAACACTTTTTACTGCATCTGGAATTTCAAAGAGACTACTATAAATATAATTATTATTCTCTGCTGATTAAGGACACTATACACCAAGTTTTTTTATCAAAGAAATTTTTTAATATTTATTCAAGATGGTGTCATTCATATATATATTTTTTGCACATTTGCACATTTCTGATGTACCTGTATAATATTTTATATTTATTCTAATCAACACATTAATATTGTAATACGCTTTTTCATATTTTTACTTTGTGCATAGCATGTATGGTGTTTAGATACAAGGGTCATATATTTAGGTGCAGCCTGAAATAGGACTAGCACCCAGAGGGTTAGCGCCATACTCCTGACATACTATTTACACAAAGCAGTACAGATGGATTTGATCTATTGTAATTAAGTCAACATTTTACATTCCAAAGGTATTTCTACTAGCCCAGCCAAGGAAATCTTTGTAATCTCAATGACATTTAAATATATTAGGTATCCCCGGAATGATAGAAAGGGACAAGAGAAACCCATTCTTTTTAAGACAGCTGGCTGTGGTTTAATTATTACTCTGTCCTATTAATCTTGTTTTGCATCTGTTACACCTGCACGACGAAATGTTCATAACGTTGCGTTTTATCACTAGCAATAATACAATAATTCATATTTTATCAGTCTTTCTTGGCAATTATACCCAGCAAAGAAACAAAAAGACCATCAGATGTGCTTCCTAGCAGGCAGACCAACATTCTCATACATAATGTCCTAATGACAACAGCACAGCATTTGCTGTAATGTGCCAGTGTTATTGGAGTCTCTTACCTGACCTGATAAATAAGTATGAAATGTAAAGTGCTGGAGACAATAGCAGCTTTCTAGTTGTTTATGTAACTGTTGCATCTAATTTTCTAGTAAATACAGGTTGCATCAGCAGACAAAAAAAGCAATGGCACTGCTTGCCCATCTACAAAGCAAAACAACATGCAATTGTCAAAACACTTAACTCTAGCAAGCATGCACACTATATTGTCAAAAGTAATGCTTTTACAAGCACATGAACTTTAATGGCATCCCAGTTTTAGACCATAGGGTTCATCAGTGCCTGACCTTCTGGAAGAATGGTCAAACATTCCCATAGACACACTCCTAAACCTCGTGGACAGCCTTCCCAGAAGGGTTGAAGGTGTTATAGCTGCAGAGGGTGGGTCAACTCAATATTGAACCCTACAGACTAAGATTGGGATGCCATTAAAGTTCATGTGTGTGTGTAAAGCAGTGGTTCTCAACTCCGGTCCTCAGGACCCACCAACAGGCCAGATTTTTAGTATTACCTTGGGGAGATGCAGACTAGAATACTGCAATCACTGAGCAGCAAATGCTATCACCTGTGATGTATTTCAGTTATCTTGCAAACCTGGCCTGTTAGTGGGTCCCGAGGACCGGAGTTGAGAACCACTGGTGTAAAGGCAGGTGTCCCAATACTTTTGACAATATAGTGTATGTACAGCCATTTTTTTTGCCTGAAAAACTGTAGGGATGAATTCGAACCCCCATCAAATTTTATTGTTGTCTCTGCCCCAGCTAGGTCCATTGACTCATTTATGTTTGTCCTGGTGACCTATTTCCTAGAGAAACATAGTGATGACAAATTCAGAATTTTAGTTGTCAGTAGAGGACAACTATCTGAGAAGGAAATTTCCTTCACTTTGCAGAGATCTCCACTTACTTCCTGTAACATCTCTTGGGCAGGAAGCAAAGATAAATCTCATTAATAGGACAGAGACAGCAAAAACAAAACATACAGTGGGTATAGAAAAGAATCCGTCCCCTTTAAAATAATCACATTTTGTTGTTGTTTTTCAGCTTGAAATGAAGACAGACACAGCTTTTGTTTTATCCAGCTGTATTTACTAGTGCAACTTATAACATCCAAGTGAAAGATATACAAGTGCTTCAGTCCCTGCTGCAGAGAAACACCCCCATAACAGGATACTACCACCTCCATGCTTTACTGTAGCAATGGTGTTATTTGGATGGTAAACTATATTGGATTTCCACTTGACATATTGTTTGGTCTTGAAGCCAAACAATTCAATTTTAGTCCCATCTGACCATAACACCTTTTTCCATGTGGCCTCAGAATCTTCAAGGTGTGTTTAAGGTGGTCAGATGAGACTAAAATTTACTTATTTGGTTTCAACACCAAACGATATGTCTGGCGGAAATCCAATACAGCTCACCATTCAAATAACACCATTGCTACAGTAAAGCATGGAGGTGTAATATCCTGTTATGGGGGTGTTTCTCTGCAGCAGGGACTGGAGCACTTGTCAGGGTAGAAGGAATAATGAATGGGGCAAAATACCATCAAATTCTTGAGAAAAATCTGCTGCCCTCTGCTAGAAAGTTGTCAATGGGAAAAAGGTTTACCTCCCAACATGACAATGACCCAAAGCACACAGCAAAAATGACCACACAGTGGATGAAGGAGAAGAAGGTGAATGTCCTTGCATGGCCTAGTCAGAACCCAGACTTAAACCTCATTGAAAATCTGTGGAATGACTTGAAAACAGCAGGCCACAAATGGTCACCATCAAATTTAACAGAACTTGAGGAGTTCTGCAAAAAAGAGTGAGCAAATATTGCCAAGTCTAGATATGCAAAGTTAGTAGAGACAAATCCCAACAGACTAAAGGCTGTAATTAACCAGCTGTCGACCGGCCGCTGTCATAATACGGTGGCAGGTTGCACTGCTGCGCGAATTGCCATTGCTGTACGGCGGCTCGTGTAGCCGCAGCTGCGTGAGCATGCCAGCGGGTCAGACGGACTCGATGTCCACCGGCGACCCGCGATCGCCTGTTACAGAGGCAGAACGGAGATCTGCCAGCGTAAACACGGCGGATCTCCATTCTGTCAGGGGACATGTAACAGATCTACTGTTCCCAGTGATCGGGAACAAGTAGATCTGTCATGCCCCTGCCAGCCCAGCCCCCACACAGAACACGCTGAGGGAACACACTTAACCCCCTGATCGCCCTTACAGTTTAACCCCTTCCCTGCCAGTGACATTTATACAATAATCAGTGGATATTTAAAGTTCTGATCGCTATATAAATGTCATTGGTCCCAAAAAAGTGTCAAAAGTGTCTGATCTGTCTGTCGCAATATCGCAGTCCCGATAAAAATCACAGATCGCCGCCATTACTAGTAAAAGAAAAAATTAAAATATAAAAAAGGGGCATAAATCTGTTCTTATAGTTTGTAGATGCAATAACTTTTGCACAATCCAATCAATATACGCCTATTGTGATTTTTTTTTGCCAACAAATATGTAGACGAAAATATATTGCCTAAACTGAGGAAGAAATTAGTTTTTTTTTTACATTTTTTTTGGATATGTATTATAGCAAAAAGTAAAAAATATTGTTTTTTTTTTCAAAATTGACGCTCTTTTTTTGTTTATAGCACAAGAAATAAAAACCACAGAGGTGATCAAATACCACCAAAAGAAAGCTCTATTTGTGGGACAAAAAGGGCATCAATTTTGTTTGGGTACAACTTTGCATGACCATGCAATTGTCAGTTAAAGCAATGCAGTGCCAAATCGCAAAACGTGCTCTGGTCAGGAAGGGGGCAAATCCTTCCGGGGCTGAAGTGTTCCCAATGACGTCATCAGCAGTCACGCTGGTTGGACGCCGGGATGGGTCTTGCGTATATGAGTACACACATTCAGTGTCCTCATTACCACCACACTTGTCGATCGGTCCCAGGACGAGCAGAGCAGGCTGGAGGAATATCCCATTTAGGGCAGGACATTCTGATACTTTATCCTTGGTCTTTTCAATTGCATCTTAGCTTTCTGCAGCCAGGGTGTTATATTGCCATCCTTTTAATCCCTATGCAGGTGCTACAGGGTGAGGAACACTGCTTAAGGAGGTGTTTACACTACCCATGTCTACACTGGTATCCTGGGCTTATGTTTGAATGGGGCTCACACGTGCTTAATTAGAGCTACCAGCCATAGTATTTGAGCCCTCCACCTATCCCTGGCGCTATTTACTTTAGCACACTGCACAACATAACGGGTAAGCAATCAGGATTTGTTTGTTGCTCCTTGTCCTTTATATTTGTTCCTTTACGCTATATATCATTCCATTGTTGTAATGATATTTTTTAGACTTATATACTTAAAATACTTAAGGGACGTACAGATAGCCTCCATCTCTTCCTCCCAGCTTCTTGCAAGTGGATTTAAGAGTGACAGTACATTATTACCATTATATGATGCCACTAATGTAAGTTCCTATTCTTTGCTATTTTTGAGGCCTTATCAGTCTTACCTTCTGCTACTATATAGGGGGATCTCTCTATATCATTTTATTTATGTAAATATTTATACCCTTAAGCAATAATATACATTTTGGAGTCCTCTATAAATTTCCTCGTAGAGACATTATTAGCAGTATAAGAATTTAGGCACTCTCCCACTAGCCAGGGTCACTATATGATAATTTGATAGCGGGTCCTATGTATTTTCAAGTAACCGATTTAATTACGAATAATTTGATTGTCCTGACTGTAGGTTTATATACCAATGCATCAGAATTGACTGCAGCTTTTTACCTATTTATACACATGCCCCCGCAGTTGGGAAGTTGGTATTTGCCCTACTGGGAATAATAGTACTGCGACTGGCGTGGGTTGGTGATAGGAACATGGGCTCAATTTACTTACAGTATATTCTATAGAACTTTGCTGTAGTTTTGATTGTTTATGGATTTTAATGTAATGTCTTCTCCATACATTGCAGTAGCCTACAACTCCTGAGAAAACGCTACAGAGGCACATAACATGTAGAGCAACGGAGAATATCTACTACAGCCACAGTATTTCCCGCATCCTGGAATGTTTATGTAGTGGCAACTTTAAAAATATAGGCTTTGTTCAAATGTATGATTTTTTTTTAACTTAAAATTCTTTGAATACAAAAAATCTATATTTTTTAAAGATAATTTGTGTATATGTGCCTAAAAAGTCCATATCAGTCTTCCTAAATGATTTATTGAAAATTTTGGGACGTGGCACCTGTAACTATTTCCCTCGCTTTGTGAAGTGTCCACAGTACCACTGTGTGGAGACAATAGTGGGTGGGTTTTACCCCTTGTCCCCTTCACATTCCATTTAAACTCTGGGCATATGATCAACCAACCAATCGAAAAGAAGCAGTGTGATGATGACACCGTCATAGGCCCCACCCTACGTTTCATTATAAGTGACGTGGTCTGGGGACAGACTGAAGTTTATTGTTTATTTTATTCCATTTATTTTTACACTGTCACTTTAATTTTTTTGATCACTTTTATTAAGAAATGTAAACGTCTCTTGCGATAGCCATAGAGATGAGCGGAGGCCATCTTTTCTTCACTGCCACTTAGACCACTTTTATCTTGTAGAGAATCGCCTGCTGAAAAAACCAATACCGGGGTTATGGCATATTGCTGCAGCCCTAACCCCGGTATTCCACTTGCCGACCAGGACGTCATTTGTCTATGGCCCGGTCCTCAAGTGGTTAAGCTTTTTTTCTCCAATTACCTTGTGAAGCCAGATATGCTCACCTAAAAACGACATCCAGGTCCCACATCGCCAATGTTTCTGGATAGGAGGACCACTGATCCAGCGCTGTGATGCCCCCCAGAGTCTGCCACTCCTTTCCACTCCCCACCACTGATGTGCACCTTTTCCTAAATCCTGAGAGGACCCATTCAGACCATTCAAAAGGAAGTGACCAAGTCAGGCAGGCACTGAAGTGGATGTCTAAAGAATGACCCAAATCACGAAGGTATACAGAAGAGGAGACGACTTGGAGTCAGAGTGTCACATACAGGTAAGTAAAAGGGGCGTTTAGACAGGGTTGTTGTTTTATTAAATATAGCAATTAGTAGAGCTTCAACAATATTAGAAGAACAACAAAGTTGTTAAGAAAGTTATTTCTTACTCTGAAGGATAAGTATATAGACTAAAACAATTCTGGATATGACATGCAAGTATTCCACTTTACAAAACCCCTTTAAAGTGATCTTAGATTCAGGTTACAGCTAAACTCCAGTGGAGCGGCTAAATACATAGTTGAGATTCACACACAAGGTCTAACCTACCTGCCAAAAGATTTTAACTCTGTGCAGCCAGACTAGTGATCCAGACAGCACAGCTTAGTCAAGAAAACACCCCTAAAGGATGACTGGTCCCTGCTACTGCTTCCTCTTCATATAAAGGTATTAACACTGGCTGCAGTTACAGTATTAAGCAGATAATTTATTCTGGCTATTGAAATTAAATAATGATTAAAGTGATTGTGAGTGGCCCCTAACCCCGTCTTCTGGGGCCCTCCGGCGGTGCTCTGGGCTCCTCCTCTTCTCATTGGCTATCAATCCAGCCAATGAGAACCGGAGCAGCTCGAGTGAGCTCCGAGGCTCGTCCCCGCCGTGGGATCGGTTCGGGGTCAGGTAAGTAAAGGGGGGATGGGGGGGGCTGCTGCAAGTGAAAAGGTTTTTCACCTTAATGCATACAATGCATTAAGGTGAAAAACCTTGAGGGCTTACAACCCCTTCAAGCGCTAAATGTGCCGCTTTTTAGGTGCGTTGAGCAGCTTTTAGTAATGTGAAGCGTTTTTTTTGCCAAAATCTGCCACTCCTGGACGCACTGCCTCAAAACTCTCCTGCCACTAAATGGTGCTAAAAGTCTATGTGTGCATTGACACATAGGCTAACATGCATGGGAATTTAGAAGCAAGAAAAAAAAAGTGCCAGACATCCCTAGGAACAGCTGTAAAATGTCCTGTGTGTCTAGCCAGTGTTTGAATTTACTATGTGTGCTGCTTTTACTAGGAAAAGACATGCATTTGAGTCTCAACCTTCTCCCCTGCCAGAACAGAACTATGGCTTGTTTACACAGGCAAAGATCCATTCTGAGTCTTTGCCCGAGGATTGGTGGATGCCGGCGAATACTGAGTGTCCAGCACCCGCAGATCGGCTTCTGCTGTGAATATTCACAGCAAAAGTGGCGCATGTGCCCCCTGCAGGCAGAAGTGCAGGATAACTTATATATACGTGATATGGTGCACAGCTGCCTCCCTGTAGCAGTAAAACTACTATAGGGTGGTCAGCAAGTGGTTAAGGGAAGGTCATATGATATGTTAGCCCTATGTCTTTGTATTATGTGCAGAAAAAGCATATGTAATAAAAAAATATTGTTTTTTTCAAACCTATATGTAGTTCTGAGATTTATATGTGTATATAATATGTTTATATGTAGGACTGTAACTTATAGAACAGTAATTAAGGTATTTTTGTGGGTACAAGGACTGTAGAATATGTTAGCAGTGTACACAGAAAGTAGGCTTAGAGACTCTTAATCCTCCTATTCCTACTCCTGGTGGGAGCAGTCTAAACCTACAAACCAATCACCATGATGTGCCACACAATTTCTTCCCTTGGGATGCACAGGGTCAGTCACTATTCTAGCAATAGTGCTGCCTGGGATACATACAACTTTCTTAAATACAGCTCTACTGTAATTTTCAAAATCTTCTCTCCACTAATTTTTAAAAGTTAGCAGACTTTTTCTATGAAAGAACAGCCGCACAGGATGTGTGCAGGCTTAACACAAATATGTGCTTCGGCGGCAAGTGGTTAATATATTAATTAACCTCACTATTTGCTAGGAAAAAAGGAATTAAAACAACGTAGGCCTGAAAGTGTGATTGCAGTTCTTCCAGGTCCCTGTTTACATGCTGTGTGGCAGAGGCAAGGAGTCAATGCTGTTTCTAATTATTCCAATTATCATGGCACACTATGAAAACTTGATTAATAACACTGAAGATATTGTTGTGGCAATTAGCCATATGGTGGTGGGACTTTATTCTGTCACGATTTAGCCATTAGCATCTACTTATGTTTGTCAGAACAGTGCATCCGTGACAAGCTGAAGTTCCGCTCACCTTGCAGAGTCCCCAGTGAGCGACACTAGAGAACGCTGTATTCCTGCGAGCCCTTTTGCCTGAGTAAATTTTTCATGTAGCATCCGGTCTGATTGGGGACAAATGTCAAGTAGCGTATGCGATTACCCATCAAACCAGAGATCTTTACAAAGTAGTTGGTTAAGTGTCTATCAATGCATAGTACATTAAGGCAAAAAAATAGAACTTTCAGATTTTATCCACAGTTTGTAGAAGTGTAAATATCTTGTTTTATTGTAATGGTTTAAAATCTGCTCTTGGTTTGTCTTTAAAAGGATGTGGTCATCTTGCTAAGACTATAACCCCATATAGTGAGTGCTTGGTGCATGGTGGAAATGGTCAAAGCTCACGTTTACTATCTCCACCTCCCCTCACTCAGAAGGTTTTAAAAATACTGTGTACTGTGTGCCAGGCTAAAGTTGCTGCAAAGGATCCCAAAGGACAGTATGACTTTAATTTATTTGTTAAACTGGAAAGAACTGGAAGGGGGGCACTAGGGGAACACGGGCCATCAAATGTATCAAAAGATATGAGACGTTGCAATGGATGAACACAGTAAACAAGTAAACACCCAATACTTATAGTGATGGAGGAACATGTGACAGCACTAGGCCAATCAATGCTGCCTCACAGGGATTATGCAAAACTGTGGCTAAGTGGTTAGCAATTCCCAGCACTAGGGTCACTAGTTTGAATCCCAACCACAGCACAACCTTGTATGTTCTCCCTGTGCCTGTGTGGGTTTTCTTCCGGGTACTCAGGTTTCCTCCCACACTCCAAACACATGTTGGTAGGTTAATTGGCTCCTGTCTAGGTTGACCTAGTATTCATATATATGAATGTGAGTTAGGGTCCTTAGCTTGTTAGCTCCTAGAGGATTGGGACTGATGTGAATGTACACTATATATGTACTGTACAGTACTGCATAAATTGATGGCACTATATAAGTACCTTCAATAAATAATAACTAAATAGCCTTGTGTAGGATTTGACTCTGATAACCTATGTACAAATATGGGTGTCACTCAGGCTCCTAGATGATCCCAATCAATCACCAACTGCTGGGAGAGCTGGTCTCGGTTCCGGAACCGAGGGCTTCCACGCGCATGCGTGGGAGTGACGTCATCCCATAGCCGGAGCTAGCAAACCCAAAAGAAAGACAAGGGGAACATGTCAGCCCTCTCAGCTGTGACTTTACAGTGCTGAAGGGCTCAGTTCCAAGGTGAGTATTTCATAATGTGCAAATATGTGATGCATACTAGCACATTTTTGGAACATCTGCAGTTTCCAAACCACTTTAAGAATATTATGAAAGAGACTTCAATATCAAGTTAATCAGCCAGAGTGCAACCTATAAGCACTGGGCTAAATAGAGATCTGAGCATCGATTTGGTCTCTAGATGGCCCAGTTAGTAATTGCTGAATGATGCCATCAGGTTGTGATATGTCACCACAAGGATGGAAATATTGCTACAAAGCAGAAAAATTTAGTTAAATCAGTCTAAACTAAAACAATCAAAACTATCAACAATGCATATTGCACTTGACCAGGTTCAAATCCAGACCTCTCTGCATCATAGGAATTGACCAGTCTCACCCCGGCCTAAGACATGAACATTTCCTCCATTTTAATTTTATTATTCACCTAGGGCAATGATGGCGAACCTTGACACCCAAGATATTTTGGAACTACATTTCACATGATGCTCATGCACTCTGCAGTGTAGTTGAGCATCATGGGAAATGTAGTTCCAAAACATCTGGGGTGCCAAGGTTTGCCATGACTGACCTAAGGTCTGCTTAAAGTGGTTGTCAACTCATGACAACCACTTTAACTTACAGGTAAGCCTATAATAAGGCTTACCTGTAGGTTCCCTGCATATCTCCAAAACCTGCATGATTTAGGAGATATGCAGTGTACTGTGATGTGCTCACGTCATCCGGCACATGTGCAGTGAAGAAACGGCCTCCGTGCCGTTTCTTCACTGACATCGTGCCACGATTGGCAGCTCCCATGCGCATGTGTGGGAGTGACGTCACGTGGCTCTGGCAAATCACAGAGCCGGAGTCTGCGGCCCCAGAAGGAAGAGGGGCAAAGATGGACGCTCCCTGGACAGGGGACAGCGTGGGTTTCCAATGCAGGTAAGTGTCACATAATAGACTAGTATGCGATGCATACTAGCCTATTATGCTTTTACATTGCAGGGTAATTCAGAGCAAAAAAAGAGAAAGTAAAACCCAGCAGGGTTTACTTCCTCTTTAACTAGGACCTTGCTCACTTTCTAACTGTTCATGCAACCAAATCAGGAGGTGAGCTACTGGGATTGTTGGAGAGCCAACATGGAAGTTGTTTGCAGTTAGCAGCTCTGTCCACATTCCTACTGGAGGTGAACAGATAGTGGCCTGACATGGTGGCCAGGGATGTGGGATGTTATTGAGATGTGTTGCAGTGAAGGTGACAAATACTGGTGAAATACAGATGTAGAGGAGTGTGAGCATGAGGCAGAATCCCCCAATGGGCAAAACGAAAGTGAGACGTTTTAATATTCTTATTAAGGATAATAGGTGTGAAATAAAAGTGCTATTTTATTGTTTCCAACAATCAATATTATTTGCCTCAGCAGACACATTATAAGTAACAGGGGTCATATAAGGAAAAAGAAAAAATCCAGTTATTGATAGATCTATGATATTGGTCACAGTCTGCATGTTTAACAATAAACAGGCTCACACATTTTTTTTTCTCTCATCTTACAGAGTCTGACAGAACTAGACACTATGTAAATCACCCCTAATGAGCTCATTAACCTCTTTCCTTATTATCTGTATTTAACTCATTCTAGTCTTTTATGTAGCTATCATTAAAAATGTTATTATGCATAGAGACAAGTCATCTTGACTGAATGTGTTGATTGTAGTAAAATTTGCTTTCTACCACGTGCAGTATTGTGGCAAGTAGAGACAAAGGTTATCTATCTATCTATCTATCTATCTATCTATCTATCTATCTATCTATCTATCTATATATCTATCTATCTATCTATCATACATACATTTATCTGGAAACATACATAGATAAAGCACAGGATGCTAGGTTGGGAAAAAGGGGGCATTCTAGAATGTGTTCATCACTTTCTTATTTAGAGGAAAGCTTAAATAAAAGGTCCCTGCAAAATCTATGATGCCTGGCTTCAGTTAAAGCAGAACTCCAGTTCAAAAATATGCAACACTTACTTACAATTTGTTATGCACAGTACTTCGTTTCTGTATCATCATTCAACCCACTTCCTAAGATCCCAGGCTGTCATGTACAGTGAAGGAGAAGCATCACAGTGATGAGCTCATCTCTCTGCCACTTTGCCTTCTCCCCCTATCAGCATGCTCCCGGTCAGTGCATGAAATTATTGGTTCCTTGTGTTGCTTTGTCCTCTCTGAATTCTGCTGTAAAAGGACTGAGGCTAATATATAAGTCAAAGGCAGGTTCTTACACTGCTTACATTAAAAAATAAATGTTAATCACCTGGCCCTGATGGCCTCCCTAATAAATACTATAAACGATTCTCTGAACTGTTGGCCCCTCATGTGGCTTTCTATTTTAACTACTTGCGAGCTGGTGGAGAAGTTCCCTTAGACGAGAATAGGGCTTACATTAGCGTTATACCCAAACAAAATAAAGACTCCACTGATATTGTTAACCATAAACTTAAGGTGCAGCGCTATATAAATAATAAAAAGTGAACAAGTGAGAGATAAAACATAAAAAATTAATCGGAATGAAGGGGTGGACTGGGAGTCAGCCCAGTCAACCCAATACAGTGAATACACCTGATACAGGTATTGATAATGAGTCCATTTCTGTGAACATAGAAATAATAAACATAGATAGTAAGTCCGTATTCATAAGTGGTAAGAGAAGTTCATATGCAGTCCTTCACCATATAAAACATCAATAAAGTGACTTGTACTTCCAGTAAGCTGTAATACACCAGCATGCACTATGCACCTTCACCGTTAATAATGGGTACTCTTACCAGACGTAAGAAGTGTATGCGCATAGTTATCCAAAGCAATCCAGTGGATATCACCGTCAGCACACCAACCATAGCATCTCAGTGTCCGGCCACACTTCGGAGCTGCAAACTCCACAAACAGATCTCCCGGTATGGGCGAAAACACCAGCCAAAATCCCAGCGTGCATTTAAATGAAAATAGAGTTTGTCTCTCCATGAGCGCCGAGCACGTCTGTACTTCCGTCTGAGTTCCAAACACCGCCTTCTTTTGGCCTTATAAAGTTTTTGCAAGTCCAAAAAGAAAGAAAAAAACCCATGGCAACAAAATTTGCACAAGCAACAACCGGACAAATGCACGGACAAAGCAAAGAGGCAAAAAGGAGACCCCCAGAGGCCGACAGTGTTGATATTGTTAACCACTTGCCGACCAGCCACCGTCGTTACACAGCAGCAGGTCGGCTCTCCTGCGTGAATCGCCGTAGCTGTACCTCGGTCCGTGCACAAGCTATTGTGGGCGCGCGCGTGCCTACTGCGTGCTGCGGGAGCGTGCCCTTGGGTCCCGCGGACTCGATGTCCACCGGCAACCCGCGATCGTCAAGGCGGATTCTGACAGATGACTGCTGCTCCCAGTCATCGGGAGCAGTGATCTCTGTAATGTCCCTGCCTGCCCTGCCCCTGTACAGTTAGAACCCACGGAGGGAACACACTTAACCCCTTGATTGCCCCCTAGAGTTAACCCCTTCCCTGCCAATGTCATTTTCACATTGATCACTGCATTTTTGTAGCACTGGTCAGTATAAAAATGTCACTGGTCCGCCAGAAAGTGTCATTTGGGGTCAAATTTATCCGCTGCAATGTCGCAGTCCTGCGAAAAATCACAAATCGCCACCATTACCAGTAAAAACAATAATAAAAAAAAAAAAAGTCCCTAAATCTATCCCATAGTTTGTAAACGCGATAACTTTTGTGCAAACCAATCAATAAATGCTTATTGCAAATTTTTTTACCAAAAATATGTAGAAGAATATATATCGCCTAAACTGATGAATAAATTTGTTTTTCTATATTTTTTTTGGATATGTATTATAGCAAAAAGTAAAAAAAAATTGTTTTTTTTTCAAAATTGTCGTTCTTTTTTGTTTATAAAAAGCGCAAAAAAAAAACAAAAAACACAGACGTGATCAAATACCACCGAGAGAACGCTCTATTTATGGGAAAAAAAGGACATAAAGTTTGTTTTGGTACAATGTCACACGACCGCGCAATTGTCAGTTAAAACAGCGCAGTGCCATATAGCAAAAAATGGCCTGGTCGGGAAGGGGGCAAATCCTTCCGGGGCTGAAGTGGTTAACTACCGCCCTATCTCATTGATTAATTGTGATCTTAAAATTCTGTCAAAACTTTTAGCTTTACGATTTTGTGCTTTTCTACCACAATATATCCATAAAGACCAATTAGGCTTTATTAACCAACGCCAAACATTAGATCAGATTCGCCGGGCTGTAACATTGATTTCTTCAGTACATTCTAAATGGGATGCCCCTTGGTCTAGGGAACTGTTACTTCTTTCATTAGCTTTCATAAGGCCTTTGATAGCTTAAATTGGGATTACTTGTTTACTACAGTAGAGACCTTTGGATTTGGTTCTACTTTTATTTCATTAAAAATAATTTATAGCAATCCATCGGTCCAGGTTTCTATTCAATACTAACAAAAATAACACTTTTAATTGGACTTTATAGGGCATAGATTCCACAGAAAAAGATCAGACAATTAATTAAAAGAATCTCATATTTATTATGTAGCAAGTAAAAATAGGGAGGTACAAAATCCAATAGATGCACATTACAAAATCCTTGTTAATAGGTGTACACAGTACATATCTAAACCAAACCACTTGAAGCAACACACTCAAGTACAAATGTACTGAATGCTACCCAACGCGTTTCGAGTTCATGCATTGTTCCTCTTCTTCAGGCAAAAGAAAGTGGTAGTACATTGCTTGCTATCATTTAGAAAAATTAGTGGAGCACATGGTCTTCTCAGTAAGATTGCACAGTATGTGTATGGTAAAGTTGCTGCTGCGGCCGGCCTTAGGTCGTCCACCGGGATGGAGAAACATACATATGTCCCAGACATCCACCCAAGAGGGAGGGAGAGGTCTTTAAGCCTTCTGCAGGCCAACCAGGCCAAGTCCCGGTAAAACCTTGATGGTTAAATCAATTAATGTTGTTGGAGGTATAAAATGAGGTGGAATCAAATATTGAGACAGTGGTATCGGTCGGGCATATTCAAAGTGTTGATGAGATGATAAAAAATTCAAATCTGAAATTTTTTAGTGAGGTATATTTAGAAATTGTGATCACGGGTCCTGAGTCTCAGTCAGAGAATTGACAATGATCCGCCCACAGTTCCCTGGATCAACCAGGGCAACCAACTCCATCTGTGATAAATCAATCTGAGCGTGGTCCTCCTTGGCGGCCGTCCAGCAGCAGACACTAAGGGTTCTATTCAAAGTTATAGATCACAATTGTTCCCTATCCACTGCGAGATGAGACAGGGTTGTCCAATTTCCCCATTACTATTCGCGCTAGCAATTGAACCCTTAGCTGTAGCAATCCGATCCCACCCTAATATACACATGTTGTGGGCAAAAAGAACATAAATGCTCATTATTTGCTGATGATGTTCTGATGTATGTAACTAACCCCCAAGTTACCCTACCTAATCTACTAACTGTGCTCCAATAATTTAATTTATTTAAATACCCAAAAATGATGGCTCTTAATATTTCTTTACCTCCTTTGATGGTACAGAATCTATGAAATACCTATAAATTTCAATGGGCATGAAACCCCCTCTCATACCTAGGCATCCACTTGATATCCTCGATTGACACTATATCAGGCTAATTATCCTCCACTCTTTCAACAACTTTGGGAAGACCTCCAACAATGGTGGATTATCCCCCTGTCTTGGTTTGGCAGAATTATTTATATTAAGATGACATTCTTACCTAGGATACTGTATTATTTTATAACTTTACCAGTTGCGGTCCCAAGAAGAGAGCTACAGCGATTACAATCGGATATTCTTCGCTTTAAAAAACCTTGATAAATTGACACTATATGTCTCGAAACCATGTGGTGGGCTTGGTCTCCCTAATTTGCAAGCTTATTATCAAATAACTCAACATTCCTACACAAAAGCCGAGGGATCTCCACCCCTCTGGGTCTCTATTGAGGCTCTCTCATGTCACCCTTTTGCCATTGGCTCCCTAATGTAGCTTCCTAGCCGTCTTTGCCCCCCTATCTTGTGCCCTACTCTGTCTCATTCCCTAGGGGTCTGGGATAGAGTACAACATCGTAAATCTCTGTCAGCCCCTCATACTCCACTAGCCCCTTTGTTCTGTATCCCTGAGTTCTCCTCAGGATTAACTTCAATACCATTTCACTGGTGGCTCAACAAAGGGCTGCTTAGGATAGGAAATTATCTCAATGGAGATCAACCTTATTCTCTGCAATATTTTAACCACTTCCCAACCGGCTCCTGTAGATATACGGCGGCAGGTTGGCAGCCCTGAGGGAATCGCCGTCTATTTACGGTGATTCGTGCAGCCGCAGTTGTGGACAGGAGCGCGCGGTTCCCCGTTCTGTCTGGGGAAATGAAAGTGATCTATTGATCCCTGTCATCGGGATCGGTTACATCTGTCATGTCCCTGCCAGCCCAGCCCCCACACAGTTAGAACACAGCGAGGGAACACATTTAACCTCTTGATCGTCCCTTAGAGATAACCCCTTCCCTGCCAGTGACATTTATACAGTAATCAGTGGCTATTTATAGCACTGATCACTGTATAAATGTCAATGGTCCCAAAAAAGTGTCAAACGTGTTCGATCTGTCCGCCGCAATATCACAGTCCCGATAAAAAATGCAGATCGCCCCCATTGCCAGTAAAAAAAAAAACAAAAACAAAAAAAACAATAAAAAACGCCATAAATCAATTCTCATAGTTTGTAGACGTGATAACTTTTGCGCAGATCAATCAATAAATGCTTATTGCGATTTTATTTCCCAAAAATATGTAGAAGAATACATTATGGCCTAAGCGGATGAATAAATTTTTTATTTTTATTTTTTGAATATGTATTATAGCAAAAAGTAAAAAAAAAAAAACATTTTTCAAAATTGTCGCTCTTTGTTTGTTTATAGCGCAAAAAATAAAAACCACAGAGGTGATCAAATACCACTAAAAGAAAGCTCTATTTGTGGGAAAAAAGGACATCCATTTTGTTTGGGTACAGCGTCGCACGACCACACAATTGTCAGTTAAAGCGACACAGTGACGAATCACAAAACGTGCTCTGGTGAAGAAGGTGGTAAATCCTTCCGGGGCTGAAGTGGCGAACTGTTTAGGTACAATCTGCTTTTTTCTTTTGTGTAATCTAAACTTGATCAGTTGGATGGACCCCTTACACTTACAAATTTTGAGCTATCCTGTGAAACAAAGGGCCTCCTACGGGGACTGATATCTACGGTATATGCAGCTCTGACTGACCCAAATACAAAACTCCCCTACATGATTCAATGGGAACAGGACTTGAATATCACTTTTGAATTATGTGACTGGCAAGAATTTGCCTATGCTCTATCTAAAGTATCTATTAATACAACACTAATTGAGGCAAACTACAAGACCCTTCTTCGCTGGTATTTGGTCCCAACTAGGGTTGCAAGGATGCATCCATCTACATCCCCCACCTGCTTCAGACGATGTGGCCAGATGAGCTCAATGTATCATGTTTGGTGGCAGTATCCTACAGTCACTAGATTTTGGATTTGAATATTTAACTTAATATACTCGGTGACAAGAGTTAATATCGGTAGATCCCGGGAACCAGAGCTTTTTCAAAAGCTTCCTGATGGGGTTCCTAAAAAAAATCGACGAAACTAATTATATACATATTTTTAGCAGCTCAAATAACTATTGCTAAATATTGAAAGCAGTCAGTGGTTCCCCTTGACTATGTGAAGAGTAAATTAAACTGGATCATGGTTAATGATAGACTTACCTGTATACTTCGCAACTCTATTAAGAAATTCAATGTGACTTGGGATCCATGGATACGATATATTATCTACAACTTCATGCTCTTCTGGTTGACCCTCCTCTTTCCCCTACCTTTTCTCTTTTTTTTCTCTCTCTCTTTTCTTTGCTTTGCTCTTAAAAATTGTTTTTTTTATTTTCTTTCTACCTGATTTTGTGACAACAATAAGATATTTTGTTGGAAAATATAGTTCTATGTTACTGGTACTCTCAGTAAGGTACACAGAGATCCCCCTATTTCTATTGACCTCTATCCCTCTCCTGACCATCCTCCTTCCACCCACCCCCTTCCTCTGTTTTTTATGTTATATTTTTTCTCTGTACCACCGCCATTTCCAGCACTGTAAGTCAATGCGACCCGATGGGATTTTATACGTCCAGTCACTAACGGAATGGCTATAGGTCCTTTGACCTTACTAGTAACAATTTACATCTTCCATACTACGTTGTTTTATCAATCTCCACGGTAATTCCACCGAACACATTTTAGATTGAGGTTTTTTGGTTTAACCACTTAAGGACGAGCCTCTTTTTGAGATTCTGTGTTTACAAGTTAAAATCATTTTTTTTTGGTAGGAAATTACTTAAAACCCCCAAACATTATATATATTTTTTTCTAACACTCTAGAGAATAAAATGGCGGTCGCTGCAATACCTTATGTCACACCGTATTTGCGCGGTCTTACAATCACATTTTTTTTTTAAAAAAATCACTTTTTTGAGTTAAAAAATAAGACAACAGTAAAGCCCGTTTGTTTCCATATTGTGAAAGATAATGTTACGCCGAATAAATTGATACCCAACATGTCATGCTTCAAAATTGCACCCGCTCTTGGAATGGTGACAAACTTTGGCACTTAAAAATCTCAATCGGCGACGTTTAAAAAATTCTACAGACCAGTTTTGAGTTACAGAGGAGGTCTAGTGCTATAATTATTGCTCTAGCTCTATCACGGTGATACCTCACGTGTGGTTTGAACACCGTTTTCATATGTGGGCGCGACTTGCATATGTGTTCGCTTCTGCGTGTGAGCTCGGTGGGACGGGAAGCTTTAAATTTTTTTTTTATTATTTATTTTACTTTTTATTTTTACACTGTTCTTTCTTGTAAACATTCCTTGTAATAGAAAAAAAGCATGCCAGGACCGCTTAAATATGAGATCAAAAAGACCTCAGATCTCATTCACACTTAAATGCAATAAAAAAAAACAAAAAACAAAAAAAAAAACAAAGTCATGTGAGAGCTATGGTTGGAGGTGACTTCCGCCCTTCAATGCTATGGAGCTGAGTGGGCGGCATCTTCCACTCACTCTGCATCCAGGCACTGGGGGGAGCGGACCTGATCATCACCGCTGCTACCGGCGGGTCCGGTAAGTAGCGGAGGCAACGGGAAAGTGGTGGGAGGGGGGTGGGCACCTCTCCCTCCCCCAATAAAACAGATCTTGCGGCGGATCCGCCGCAGAGACCGCTTTTATTTGAAAGCCGGCCGTTTTTAAAAATAAGGGGGTTATGGTAGCTATCTGCTACCATAGAGACGATATTCCAAGTACCACCGTATAATGACAGCGGGCGGAAGTGATTAAAGTTCAACAATTTTATATCATTAAAAATACTGTTAGAAGGACATTTTAAAACTTATGCTCAATTATTGTTTACCTGCACTGTTGTTCATTGATTGTGCCTTATGTGACATTGATTGGTTACTTCAATAAAAATACTGAAACTAAAAAATAAATGTAACAATGTATTAATGAAAACAGAATTGTATTAATTTATGACATTTATATCTGCCTGGAGTTCAACTTTAATGACATTGAATGGGTGTCCCTATATGGTAATGTCAAAGATGTGGTCAGTTTAGAAATTATGAAAATTCACTCTCTATTGTTACTGCGTGTCTTTACACCTATCAAATGCTTGGACCAAAGTAGCAGCAACCAAATTAAAGCAATTCTGTCGAATTAGACATGGACGACACTACAATGCATTAACACTCTGACACTTTTCATACTGGGGCCGCGCTTTACCGATGTGTACGCGGCACTTTTTGGCCGCCAGCGGGGAGCTTCCCTCAGGAAGGAGTTAAAACCGCCTGTGTTGCAGTGCTTTGGAAGCGCTTTTCAGGTGCTTCAGAAGTGCTGCCCATTTATTCCAATGGGCAGGGGCGGTTTGGGAGCATTGTATACAAGGCTGCCAACCCATCCCAAAGATGCTGCTTGCAGGACTTTTTTTCCGTCCCGCAAGTGCACCGCCCCAGCACTCAGATGGCATGGAAGACAGTTTTCAGGCTCTTTACAGGCGCTATTTATAGTGCTAAACCACCTGAAAACTGCCTCAGTGTGAAAGGGGTCTCACAGTAGAGGTCATATGCCAAGCACAGAGAAACCATGTGGTGACTCAACGACATGCCCCTTACAATAAAGAACCTTTTCACTGCTGGAGATCACACATTTTTCTACCAACTGAAAGGGTTAAGCTTGTGTTTTTTTTCAATGAACTTTAAATAAAAGGTGCACTCTTTCTAGTTCTAGGAAATCTTTAGCCAAATTATCTAATTATCCAAAAAACTGTATATTCATATTTATCAAGACTTTGTCACCACATGGTCCAAACTAAACTAAGCCAAAGCTGTAATGAAGATACTGATCTTTTCGGCAGCCACTGTTTTAAAACACCACCTACGGTAGTTGCTAATCCCCGGCCCTTGCAGGTATCAGACACATCTGGGGTGTGTTAAATACCTGCTTCCCCGCCACCTTGTATGCCCTGCTGTGACATAAAAGCTGCCTTAGAAAGTACTTAGCTTACTTTAGAAGCTACCAGCTGTTACTGTATGCTGTCATTGTGTCTTTGACTTAAATGTATACTTTGATTCTTCATTATAACTGGTTCACATACATTAAATTCTCTCTACATTGACTGACACATTGCCATGTAAGAGGGGCGTTCAAGTCAAACCGGGACTTTTAATTTTACAGGTATAAAAAGGGATGCTAGCGTTGTGGTACTGCACACAGTGGTAAGTGGCAAATGTGTCCTATTACTATTACGTGACGCACATGTCACTGGCCATTCCAGAGACCATTGATCAAGTGGCAGACAACAGTGTTAGTGCATGCATGGAACAGTGTGTGGTGATAACGTTTCTTGAGAAAGAAGGCGTAAAACCCACAGATATCTACAGAAGACTTGAAGCACAGTATGGTGATGAGACACTAAGCGCAGTAAGATGTGTCTGCAGGTAACATGATGGCAAGTATTTTCTGGGACAAACGTAGCGTTATTCACGTGAATTTTCTATCCCGCAGTGCCACTATAAACAGTGATGTGCATACGTACCTGTGGAAAAACAGCCTGGTTTGATCACTAAGAGCGTCCGGTTTCTCCAGGACAATGCGCAAGCTCATGCTGCTCATTGCACTACATGCACATTACAGCAACTCGATTGGGAGGTATTGCCACATCCCCTTTACAGCCCTGGACCTCGCTCATAGTGATTTCCACCTGTTCTGATCCCTAAAACAGTTCCTCGGAGGTCAGCATTTCAGCACTGATGACAAAGTGAAGCAGGCTGCCCTAGGATGGTTCAGGCATACTGCCAAATCTTTCTATGCTGAGTGATTTCCACCTGTTCGGACCCCTAAAACAGTTCCTTGGAGGTCAACATTTCAGCACTGATGACAAAGTGAAGCAGGCTACCCTAGGATGGTTCAGGCGTACTGACAAATCTTTCTATACCAAAGCTTTCCAGGCATTAAACCCTGGGATAAGTGTACAAATGTAGCAGGGGAGTGTATCGAAAAATAAATGCAGTTTTCACTCCTTGAAGTTTGTTCTTTTATCATATAAACCCAAAAGTCCCGGTTTGACTTGAACGTCCCTTGCGGTTTCCCAATCACACTGTATAGTTATGGTAGCTTGTACGGTGGAGACATCCTCCACAGACAGGATTACAGTACTTTGTGTCATCCTCAGTGATTATGATCCAAAACTTTATCCTGTATAAATATGTTAGAGAGAATTAATACCAAAACTGATATGTTGCTGAAAAACCTCACAAACTAAGCCACACAAAGTATATCTCAGAAACACAATAGGGTCCCATGTGTGGTGGAAATGCATCTTAAAAAGCTAGAGACATCCCTGTTGTAGGGAGCAGTTGGCGCCATATAAAAATTCAAGTCTGTTATTTGTTGGGTTATTGTAATTATTCTGTAAATACATAAACTACGTTGAGTCTCATGTATCAAAGGGTCTGATGGAAGGACAGATAATCCTATTTTTAATATATACCCCTTGTATTCACCAAGTACAGCACAGTCAAAAATGAAGGAGAAGAAGAGATCCAGTTGCTCTGGGCAACACAGATGGCTGCAATGTTTTTCCCTAGATACTTGATAAATAAGGCCCATTGTTGGTAACACAAGAATGCAAAACTCTTGTGGAAGCAAACACAGAATTCCTTTGTGTATTCACTTCTCAGTTAAGTTGTCACAGTCAGTGTTTTTTTCTTTTTTTCAGCATAGAACAACAGTTTTTTTCTTCACTTTACAGGATCATACATATACATTCTAAGAATACCTTAGAGGATGGTTTAATGCTGTTTATTTATGCATTTTGTTTAGGAATCAGCTGCTGTATTTTTCCATAATACCTGCTTACTGAATATTCAACAGTGTGATAGAAAACCTCCACCCTGCACATTGTATTTCAAGGTAATTTCTTATATATATCCAGGTACAAAAAAATATAACTTAAACCCAGAAATGGAATATTTCCTACAGATAATGGCTAATTATAAATAATAATTATCTAGAACATAAAAATAATTCTTTATATATATGCTTTTTAGTGTGAAACATGTTAGATCCTGTGACTCTTACATGTTTGTACCTGACACTAAAAATAAAGGATCATGGAGCACAGAAAATTGAGGGGGGTTGCTATAACATTACTTAGTTTTCTTAGCTGTATTTGCTAGGCTTTTTAATTGGAAGCAAGATCAAGTAGCTTCATAAACAACTATGCTGTAGTATAGTTGAATATTAGGTGAAGCCATGTTCTTTAAATGATAATTATACACTTTGATCAGTTAGTCTTTAAAATGTTTAAAGTGAAGAAAGCAATGATAGTGCCACACCATGCGTCATTCAAAATGAAAATCCTTTAATTGATAAATATAGAATGACATAGATGACATCTATGATGCCATCATAAAATGTCACAGCCCTCCATGAGGGTTTTAGGTTCTGGATGTGCAAAGAAGGCTGGACTTCTTGCTAATTAAAATATGATTTTACTAGTTACTCTGTTTGTAAAGGTAGCATCTGCTTGTGGTGCAATGCTTGAATTTTATACCTTAGGATTCTACTGAGGAGGCCCTGTGAACTCCCTGGTTACACGAAAGCTGCCTAATCTGCCTGAGCTTTTTTTTTAAAACTAGATTCTTTGTGATATTGTGTATTAATAATCCAGGATCATGCTCATTGAAACCAGATCTTCCATCATTTAAAAGTTGGCTCCAAGAGACCATCCTCAAAGGCTTATGGTGGTCAAGTGCATATTGATTTAATCCTTCTATTGATCATATAGTGTGACTAAACTGATCAAACTGAATAATAAAAAATGCCAAAGGCCCTCCATTTGATTTCTAGGGAGTCCTTTATCGATTTTGTCTCTGATGAGTTGATCAGCCATCATGGGATTTTGTCAATCACTTCTGACTGATTTAATAAATATTTGTGCATAGGTTGGTCTTTATACAGCTTTTATACAGAGGTTTTGAGGTACCTTAGATCAGTGGTTCTCAACCTCAGTCCTCAAGTACCCCAAACGGGCCATGTTTTGGGAACTTCCCTTAGATAAAATAGCTCTTATCAATACCATTTTATTGATATTGTTTCAAAGTAGCTGTGCAAAGTAAAGGAAAACCTGAAAACATGGATCATTGAGGGGGCTTGAGGGCTGAGGATAAGAACCACTGCCTTAGATGAAGAAAAAGTCTCAGGATTTAGCCAAACAAACTGATGTACCTAGAAGACACGCATAGCAAAGTGAGGCAGTGGATAGACAGATTTTCTAGATTTAGTTTTATGGTAAAGTTTGGGCAAGTGCGGTGTGAAGAAGGGGCGGTGAGGAAGAACAGGTTAAGAATAGCAGAGAGGGGAAGAAAAAAAGAGAAAGATGGTAAAAACAACAAAGCTAGTCTTCCTCCAGACCTCCAACTGGAGAATGGGTAGCATGTTAGAGAAACATACAAAAAAATTCCCAGTCATACCGGAGTAACGGGGCACTTATATGTATGGTATTTTTATATGAATTTGAAATTGTGCTAATAGTTCTGTGTAGACTGGAATTTGTCTTCCTTTCACTGATATTACTCACATCATTTGATATTTTAATCAGTCATAAAGTGTTTGTGATCACTTGCGTACCTAAATTGATCACATGTAAGCATCATTACACTTGCAACTTTTAAGGGATAAATGTATTAGAAGTATTACAAAGAGGCCATTGCTGGATTCAGGGAACACATGGCTATGCATATTCACAATCATAAATTCAGGGCCATTGAGATGATAAGAGTACAAACAACCAAAGGGATTTATCTAATACTGCATCCAGGTGCAGAAGATGGATATCCAGATAGAAATCAGAGACAGTACCAAGTTAGGCAGTATCCCCTGTGTCAGTTTAATGTAAAAAATTCATGTTTGAACAGACTGCATCTTTATTTCATTTATTTACTGAGTTTTAGAGGCAGTGCAGGGATGTTACGTAACATGTAACACAAATGTTCCCAACTGGATGCAGCCTCGGATATTTTTTAACCTCTTTTATTGTATTACAAGAAGTAGAAAGTACAGAGCAGTGAAACTTTTAAATGACAGTTTAACGTGGTGCTGTAAACGAGGTGACAGCTTTCTTCTAAATCCATTCTGTAGGTCATACATTATAGGTGTCGTTCTATAGACACATGTAATGACAATCAATCCAAGAGCTTCTGCCGTGTCACCTATAATGTATAATTATTGATCATAAAGGAAGGATATATATATACATTTATAGCTTGGCTTCATATCACCATTTCAGACTTCTTTTCGCCTTAAGCTTTTGAGGCATAAGGTCAGATGTGAGTGAATTTGTGCTATCTGCAGCTAATGATTTCCAGTTTCTTTACAATCATGTACTAATGTGGCTCTGTAATGGCCTATTGATGAAGAGACAGATGTACCACTAGGCATTCTCTACACATTTGCATTAACAAATCATCACTTAATTGAAGCTAATCTAACAAGTTTATGCTACTTAAACAAAGTTCCCTTCCATAAAAGATGCCACAGTGAAACACTACAGCATACTAAAAAAGTTAAAAGCACACTCCCATTTCTCTTCTATTTCTGTAATAACAAAAAATAGCTAGATGGCTTTTTATTCCGTCTAAAAAGCGAGACTGCTAAATGCATATTGACAAAAGAGTGTTTTAAAAAGTTTTATATACTGTGAATACCTAAGGAATGTTTTAATTTACTACAGTGATGATTTATAATATTTTCAGTAATATAAACATTTGCTATATAAAATTGTCTTTCAGGTAAAAAATGCCCTTAATAAGTCAGGCAACTTCAAAATGATATTTCATTTATGTTTCGGAGACTTGTGGCCTGAATCACATGCAGGCGTTTTGTGTCTCTTTGTATCTAAAAAAATACTATCACCCCGTGTTCCACAACCCCATGCTCCAATGCTTTCACTGCAAAGCTAAATCTAAAAGGAGGAAAGTTCTTATATAATAGTTGTGTCATATGGGTGGACCCAGAAACTCAAGAAGTGGGTGGGTGATTTAACCTTCCAATATCTATTTAAAAAGAAAACAAGTGTTTCGGTGGACTGGTGCTTTAAAGTACAATTTTTTTTTTAGTTTTGGATAGAGTAGAGGGATAACTGCTCTCTGTGCTCCCGTTAAGGAGACGAACCCTCTCTATTTGTCCAGTTTACCATTATCACCGAGAGTGAAAGTGAAAGAAAAAACAGGGATTCTCTCACTTTGGAGGTATTGCCTCTCCCATCCTGTTTTAACTATGCCTTTAGTTCTGCTTCAAGCTTGGTGATCCATTTGCAGTAAGGGAAGTCATCCAAATCTCCGTTATTTCACTAATCTCCCAAAAGTGGCCTTAAAGGTGGCCATACACTACTCAAATTTTGACTGATTACTGCTGGCTTTGTCAAAATTCTTATAGTGTATGGCTTTGCTTGCACTGCTCCAAAGTCAATTGAAAAATCAACTTTGTCAAAAGGGGGTCTCTGGAAAATGTTTGGCCGATCAAGGCCTGCCTTCAATTAGATGCAAGCAATGTTTGATATTCTGACAGCCATTAGCGCTGACTGACAGAATACAATAGCACTGCATGAGATGCTGTGCTGTTAGTGAGGATGGAGGAATATGTTAAATTTCATTCATTCAGTCTGTAGGCTAACTGAAAGAAATCTATATGTGTCATAATGTGCTAGTATGAATAGCATATTAGCACATTACGAAATACTTACCTTAGAATAAAGCCCTCCAGCAGTGCGGTGTCACCGCTGACAGGGCTCCCATCTATCTTCTGGGTTTGCGGGCTCCAGCTGTATGAGTGGCTAGAGCTGCAATGACACCTCTCCTGCAGGTGCACGCGGGAGCCCTCGGCTCTGGCACGGAGCTCTAAAGCTCATGCGCCGGTGTCGTCACCGGCTGCATTCACTGTGAATATCTCCTAAAAACTGCACGTTTAGGAGATATTCACTGTACCTACAGGTAAGCCTTATTATAGGCTTACCTATAGGTACAAGTGTAAAAAATGAGTTTACTACTGCTTTAAAAGGAAACAAGCACAGATCCTGTCAGCAAAAGCAGAGACCGATGCCTCTGCACATGGACTAAAAGGTGGTCTCCAAATTTTTAAGTGAAAGTAATTGCCCTTTTACAGAGAAAATCCAGGAAACAAAGTTTACTCTATTATCATAAATGTAGACATTGCTTGACACAGCTTAGCTGAGCTGACTTTGGAGGGGGCAGAAATAGTGAGGGTAGACTCAGAAAACAGAAGTGAAGGGCAGCTGGCTTGGTTGAGTGTAAACAAGGAAGGAGGTGATATTATATATAATAAATCTGCTCTTGGACTATGTAAATAAAAAAAAAAATAAAAAAACAGCCAGCACAAAGTTTAAGGTACAAAAACCTATACTGAATATTAATACATAGTGTGCAGTGCTATTGCATTACCTTAATCAAAATAAAACAACCAATCAAAAAATGTAAGTGCTCTTTGTATAACAAACACATGAAACACAAACACCAATAACAATAAAGGAATAGTGGCTAAATCAATATAATGGCACAGGGCCAATCAGCACTGTCCAGACAGTGGGTCAGGGGTCATGCAGCCTCATAGGACAGTCAGAGGAGAATGAAAACTCCTCCTACAAGCTTTAACCAGTGCTCAGCCGGAAACTGATAAAAGTCACAAGACTGCTATATGCTGCTGATGAGAAAAGGTATTTAGCAGTTCATATTTACTAAAATAATTGCAATTCCATGTTCTGTGTACTGTGGGGGACCAGATTTAGTGAATGCAGGGTCCTAATATGATCCAGAGGACTACAGGGTTTGTGTTCACAACAGCCAGGCTGTGCAGAAAAGGCTGCACTGCATTGTTTGTAGCAAGAGGTAAGCATTCCCTGATAGGAAAGTTTAAACTGCGCGTAGCCAGGAGAAGACCACACTTACAATACAGGTTCTAGAAATCTAGGGCCTGAATCCCATCACTACTAAACCTGAGAAAAACTGTTGAGGCTGGATTATGGCTTTAAAGTGGTTCTAAAGGCAGAAGGGTTTTTTTATTTTTTTTATTTTTTACCTTAATGCATTCTCAGCATTAAGGTAAGAAAAACCTTTCATTTGCAGCTCCCCCTCCCCCTCCCCCCAGTCGACCCTTATACTTACCTGAGCCCAATCTCGATGCAGCGATGTGCCCGAGAATAGTGGCTCTCTACACTCACTGGCCATGGAGGCAGCAGCGGGAACCATTGCCTCCTGCTGCTGTCAATCACAGCCTGTGAAGAGCGAGCGGTGGGCGGGGCCAAGCCACACTGTGTGACAATGGACACATACAGCGTGGCTCTTTATCAAGCCAGCATGAGTGTCCGCATAGCAAGCAGCTTGCTATGGGGGCACTCAGAAAAGGGAGGAGCAGACAGCACCAGTGGAGGACCCAAGAAGAGGAAGATGGGGGCTGCTTTGCGCAAAACCATTGCACAGAGCAAGTAAGTATACTATGTTTGTGAAAAAAAAAATATTTTTACAATCACTTTAACCACTTCAGCCCCGGTAGGATTTCCCACTTTAGCACTTTTTGCGATTTTGGCACTGCGCTGCTTTAACTGACAATTGCGCGGTCGTGCGACGTTGTACCCAAACAAAATTTGCGTCCTTTTTTTCCCACAAATAGAGCTTTCTTTTGGTGGTAATTGATCACCTCTGTGTCATTTCTGATTGCCGCTATAAACAAAAGAAGAGCGACAATTCTGCAAAAAAAAAACAAATTTCTTACTTTTTGCTAAAATACAAATCCAAAAAAAAATATTTTTCCATCGGTTTTGGCCGATTTATATTCTTCCTCATATTTTTGGTAAAAAAAATTGCAATCGGCGTTTATTGACTGGTTTGCGCAAAAGTTGCCGCATTTACGGATGATGAGAATTCATTTCTGGGGTTTTTATTTTTATTTTTTACTAGTAATGGCGGCGATCTGCGATTTTTAGCAGTACTGCAATATTGCAGCGGACATGTCGGACCATTTTGACACTTTTTTGGGACCACTGGCATTTATACAGCGATCAGTGCTATAAAAATGCACTGATTATTGTGTAAATGGCACTGGCAGTGAAAGGGTTAACCTGGAAGGGGCACTCTAAGGGTTAACTGTGTTCCCTGGGTGTGTTCTAACTGTATGTGGGCTGGCCTGGCTGGGGGAAGGGAGTGATCATGGCTCACTTATACAGGAAGCTTGTGATCACAGCCCTTCTCCCTCTAACAGAACGGAGATCTGTGTTTACTTACATGGACCTCCGTTCTTTCACTGCGGGGGGGGGGGGGCATCGTGGGTAGCCGGCGGCGATCGAGTCCGCCCTACCCGCTCCCTGGCCCCCCCAAACACAGTGAGCGCACAAGCCTGCCTCCGCCGGCGCGCACTCACAGTGAGGGATATCGCAGAGCCGTCAGACTGCGGTCGGCAAGTGGTTAAACTGGAGCTCCTCCCAAAAGTGGAGGCTCTGCTTGTTTGCACCCTCCCCCCTCCACTGCCACATTTGCCTCTTTTTTGGGGGGGGGGGTACCTGGTTTTGACGCAAACTGAGATGGAGGTTCAGCCCTCCCTCCTTCCCCTGCAGTCTTCTGGGACACATCACATGTCCCAGAAGACTACAGGATGATTAACGCAGTGCAGCACGATTCGTACATGCACAGTGGGAAACAGGCTGAGAAGCCACAAAGCTTCACTTTCTGTTTCCCTTACTACAGGTCCTGGCACCTGCACCCGAAGCCGACTGAAGAATCGGCTCGGGTGAGGACATTGCGAGATCCCTGGACAGGTAAGTGTCCTTATATTAAAAGTCAGCAGCTACAGTATCTGACTTAATTTTTTCTGAAGGAGCCTGGAGCTCCTCTTTAAGTTTCAATTATTCAGCAATATCTATTTGTAATTGAAAAAGATTACCATTTGAAACTATAAAAATGAATGATCCATTGGCTGAATATAAGTCACAAATAAAATTAAGTATATTCTAGTAGATTGGATTTCACTGATGTTTTGCTAGATGAATAAATAATGGAAGGTCACATTTATAAATTGGTCAATGAAGGTTTTACATGTGATAAAGGCAGTGTAAGATTTTACAGATGCATCTGAACTACACCAAACACTAAAAGCTTTTACATTTCTGAGCTCTTAACGCTCAATCTCATCAGTGGTATGACCTTAATTGGGAAGCTCTAGGGATGGCTAAAGGACCTGAGGTGAGGAATGTGGATTATTAACACATTTATATCTGCAAATTAATGTTGTTCAGACTTCTTAGGAATAACATATTTAATTAGGTGAAGGGCTCTTGTTACAGTGAGAGATTAACATGTGTGTGTTTTTCAACTGACACATTCTGAATACACCTTCCAGGGACACTTGTTGGACAGATGTAAAATACAGGTCACTGTATTCTTTCTTTATGAGCCATGCTGGAGTTACAGAATAACATTACTATAATGGAGGCTACTGTTTTTGGAGCAGAGACAATATTCAGCCTATGAATTCAATAAGGGGATAAATAGGGGATCAACCTCATCTGGTAAGAGGAACACGTGGAGTAATATTCTGTAGCAAAGATATAAGAGACAATGGCACACTGGCCTAGCGCATTATCCTCGGATAAATATTTATTAAAAAGTTAAAAACATACTCACAAGCTGTAAAATCAAGCATTTGTAGAGTCCTTCCAATCCATAACCACAAACACTGTGCGGTTGGCTTCTCATACAAAGGTGGATGGCTAATATTCCCCTGATGCTTTTATCTTGCATTTGAAAAAATATTGCATGGACTTTGCACATATTTAAAAAAATCAGTTTTGCACATATGTATGGTTTATATTGATTAAATATATTATTGTTTACATTACCACTAGCACCTTTTGGATCATAACTAATTGTCTATGATTTTAAGCCCAGGTTCACACATATGCAATGCGGGAACCAGCACGATTCCAGTGCCTGTTCTCACATCGCATCTCCCTCATCACATCTCCCTCGCAGGCAGTTCACACTGCCCTCTGTGAACCGCTGCGGGTGTCTATACAAAGTTAATGACACCCCCAGATCGTTTCACAGACCGTAGTGCAAACTGTAAATTCGGACAGGAATCGGATTCCAGTACGGGGAAAAAAAGGTTCCTGCACTATTTTCGTGCAAATTCAATGCGTGTTCAGCCATGCAACAGTATGGCTGAATTCGCATTGCACAGATATCACTTGTGATCTGGACAGCAGTGCGGTGCAAATCACATCCAATGGCTGACATCACATATGTGTGAACACAGGCTTAAAGGGGAAGCGCATGTACTTATTTCTAAATATGAATTCACTAAGACCTGAAGACTAGTGAGGTCCAACGTTCCTTGCTTTCTGGCATATTTGATATACTGTTCTAGCAATCAAGAGGACATCTTCCGCAGCTTTTGTACCTGGGGTTTGTCCCCCAATATGCTCTGCTTGTATGTCATTTGATTTTACCAATAAACGGCAATTTTTGGAGTGCGGCTGTCTGAAGAACTTTTCTCAGTATCTCCTGTATCATGGCGGAGCCTGCACCTTTTGGAAGCGGTCACATCTGTGGAGTGAAGGGTGGCTTTCAGTGGGTATTGTCTTTCCGACATCTTCCGCAATGTATTAGAAAAAAAAAAAAATTTCAAATTCTCTTTTCTGTTTTATTTGTAAATGGAAGTGGTTGTAAACCTCTGAAATGAAATGTGGACAACGCTTATCCCTCTATAGTGTGTTTTTGTCTCAATCTAGACCACTAAGTGTCATTTCTGTCTGCTGCCTCATTCCTCTATCTACATGAGTCACCTCTGACAAGTTTTTCTGACACCAAGAAGTAAAAAGGTGATCGGGGAGGGAGCTCCAGCATGCGACTGACGACCTCAGCTCTGTTCATGTGTGCTATGTGAAGGTGGTGTGTCTGTTCCTCCAATCAGCTCTCACAGAGCTCTGAAGAGTGTAACTTCAGCTCCCCACCTGCTTTCTGAAATCTCAGACAAGCTGTATAAATTGTGGACTTTTAATGGTTGTAGAGAAGAGAAGACTGCAGATTATCAGGTACAACCTATGTAGGAGAATTTGCTTCATCTCTGTGTATTACCTGAGGCCAGTCACTTCAGGCTTTACAACCACTTTAAGGAACAAATACATGCTAACAATGGTATATCCAGTTCAGCCATTCTGTTAGAGTGGCAGCAAACTCTGCTTTTTATCTTGTACCTACAGGTAAGCCTATAATAGGGCTTACCTGCAGGTACAGTGAATATCTCCTAAATGTGCACTGTTTAGCAGACATTTACATGTGTAGTAGCCAGGGACATCAACAGCGCATGCGCACTGCGCTTTCATTGGACAACACACTTGAGTATGCCACCCATTGAGAGAGCTGTACCATGACCGTGACTACCACGTGCATGCGTGGGAGTAACGTCATTGTGGTTCGTCCAATGAAATCGGCAGAGCCTGCAAACCTGGAAGGAAGACCAGGTGAAGATGGAATCCCTGTGAGCGGTGATAGCACGCTGCTGGAGGGATACATTTTTAGGCACGTTTGTGATAATATGCTAGTATGCGCTGCATACTAGCACATTATGACATTACCTGCAGGTGGACACTTATTTTATTTTTTGCACGGTTTACTACTGCTTTAATCTTCCTAATCTCTTGCATCCTGGTTTGCATATAAGCATATGACCTACACAATTTCTGCATCCCCGCCCCCCCACCTACCTTCTTCCCAACCACAAGTATACAATACAACAGGTTCCATTGTGCAATGCCAAACATATGTACAGTAAATATATAATATAGTGGTCTGCTTCCGAAGGGCCATCATAGGAGAGTTGGTCACCGCTTAACGTTTGTAGTCGCAGGATGGCTGGAAAGGCCACAGTGAACTTGATCCTGTTCTTGAAAAGTTCAGAGCAGATTGGTTGGAACGCCTTTCTCTTCTTTGCCACTTCGGCTGAATAATCTGCAAAAATCTGGATTTTCACACCGTCGATGTGAAGGGCTTTGGATTGTCTGTATTTGTGCAATATGTCCTGATGTCGGTGTAGTTTAGGATCTTTGCTATGATGGGGTGTGGGGAGGTTCTATTTGGTGCAGTGGCCCCCAGGCGGTGAGCGCGCCCTACTACGCATGGGCTCTGTAGGCCTAGTGCCCCAGGAATTTTTACAGCACAAAATTGAACCAGTGCTGAGGCATGCAGTGATTCTGGTATCCCCACAAATCGTAGGTTACTCCTCCTGGACCTATTCTCAAGGTCGTCCAGCTTCTGTATCATCAATTTTATTTGTCTGTCTTGGGCTTGATCGGAGGATTGGGCCTGGTACAGCTCATCTTCTATTGTCGAGATATGCTGTTCTGCCTCATTAAGCCTTGCGGCCTGCTCTTTGAGCTGCGAGCTTATCTGCAGCATGCCTGCTTGTACAGCCTTCTCCACCGCTGATGATATGGTGGGGGCTAGCAGTGCTGCAACAGCTTGGGTGATTAGCTCTGTTTGGTGTGGGTCAGGTTGAACGGGGGACAGGGCTGCAAAGCCACTCACCTCTGTGAGAGCTGCCGCATGAGGCGCTGCCGCCATATTGGTTGTCACAGTCTGACCCATGGCGTCGGCGGAGCACTGGCTTTGAGAGGCTCGATGTCCTCCTTTGTCCAGATACTGGTCCATGTGTGGCTCGGGGGTTCCCTTTAGCTGTGTGGATTCACCGATGTGGCCGGGTGGCTTTGTAAGCTGGTGTATGGGTCGCGCTGTGGGAGCCGAGGTGAAGGGCAGCTATTCCATAAGGCGCTGGAACCAGAAGCAATATATAATATAAATGAACCCATACATCAGATCATTCATCAGTGAAGACAGGATCTATAATGGAATCTTTTTAACCACTTGCCTTTTATAAACGCTTCCCCTGAGTGCATCTGTGGACTTGGAAGTGCTGGGAGCCATCAGCATAGCCGTGACCACAGGTACTCTAGACTCCATCATCAGCCGCAGCTTATCCTCCCTACAGAGCGGATGAACCTTTTACTGGGACCAAGCGCTTATTCCTTTTAATCTTGTGAGTGTTAAATGTATTGCAGTGCAATAAATGTACCCTGATTAGTTCACTTAGATGGCGCTGCTCTCTTTTTTTTGGCTTGCCTTTTATAAACGGCCTGGAATTAAAGTAGTCAAACAAGCTTGGTAGGGTTTTTTTTTCCAACCGACTCCCCAGTTGTTTAGTAGAAGTGGTCTGAGCAGCTGTAGACCTGAGTCTTCACTTTATCGGTACTGTGAAGGGTCCCATACCGACACCGCTTTCACCCCCATAGTGGTGCTGGGCTCTCCCTTTTCTTTGGGGAGCCTGAGACTACTGTAAATGATTTCAGGATACCAAGCGGCAGAAGCTAATGGAAAATTCTTTTCCCAAACTTCTCACACAAATTATCCCTGGATCAATGAGATTTCATCACTTTTGGGTTCAGAGATGTGGCCAGGTAAGAAGCTAATCAAACACCTCTGGAGGGCAAAAATTGTTAAAACATTATATAGTAAAAAATACTAAAAACTGAAACAACCCCATCACCCTGCACGAACACAAAAATGCACGCAGCGGGCACACACATGTATATAAGCAGCAATTGTGTCACGCAGATTATTGCTGCAAACCTTAAGAGTCAGAGAAAAAAATTCCAGATTTTGGACAGAGATCTGAGTTGAAGGGTTACATTGGTTGCATCCTGGCTGAGGTTATGTACAGTTGTATGCTAAAGTTTAGGAACCTCTGACAATTTCCATGATTGTCATTTATAAATATTTGGGTGTTTGGATCAGCAATTTCATTTTGATCTATCAAATAACTGAAGGACACAGTAGTATTTCAGTAGTGAAATGCGCAATATGTATCAAAACGAAATTAGACACATGCATAAATTTGGGCACCCCAACAGAAAAATCACATCAATATTTAGTAGAGCCTCCTTTAGCAGAAATAACAGTCTCTAAACGCTTCCTATAGCCTGTAATGAGTGTCTGTATTTTGGACCATTCCTTACTCCTTACAAAACATCTCCAGTTCAGTTAGGTTTGATGGTTGCCGAGCATGGACGGCCCGCTTCAAATCAACCCACAGATGTTCAATGATATTCAGGTCTGGAGACTGGGATGGCCATTCCAGAACATTGTACTTGTTCCTCTGCATAAATGCCAGAGTAGATTTTGAGCAGTGTTTTGGGTCGTTGTCTTGTTGAAATATCCAGCCCCAGCGTAACTTTAACTTTGTGACTGATTCCTCAACATTATTCTCAAGAATCTGCTGATATTGAGTGGAATCCATGCGACCCTCAACTTTAACCAGATTCCCAGTACTGGCACTGGCCACACAGAACCACAGCATGATGGAACCTTCACCAAATTTTACTGTGGGTAGCAAGTGTTTTTCTTGGAATGCAGTGTTCTTTTGCCACCATGCATAACGCCCCTTGTAATGACCAAATAACTCAATCTTTGTTTCATCAGTCCACAGCACCTTATTCAAAAAGAAGCTGGCTTGGTCAAATGTGTGTTTGCATACCTCAAGCGACTCAGTTTGTGGCGTGTGTGCAGAAAAGGCTTCTTTCCCATCACTCTCCCATACAGCTTCTCCCTGTGCAAAGTGCGCTGAATTGTTGAACAATGCACAGTGACACCATCTGCAGCAAGTTGATGTTGTAGGTCTTTGGAGGTGGTTTGTGGGCTGTTTTTGACCTTTCTCACCATCCTTCGCCTTTGCCTCTCCAATATTTTATGTGGCCTGTCACTTCGGGCCTTAACAAGAACTGTGCCTGTGGTCTTCCATTTCCTTACTATGCTCTTCACAGTGGAAACTGACAGCTCATATCTCTGCGTAGAACAATCTTTGTTTTCAGGTCATTTGAGAGTTGTTTTGAGGCCCCCATGTTGCCACTCTTCAGAGGAGAGTCAAAGAGAACAACAACTTGCAACTGGCCTCCTTAAATACCTTTTCTCATGATTGGATGCACCTATCTATGAAGTTCAAGGCTTAATGAGCTCACCAAACCAATTGTGTGTTCCAATTAATCAGTGCTAAGTAGTTACAGGTATTCAAATCAACAAAATGACAAGGGTGCCCAAATTTATGCACCAGTCTAATTTTGTTTTGATGCATATTGCACATTTTCTGTTAATCCAATAAACCTCATTTCACTACTGAAATATTACTGTGTGCTTCATTTATTTGATAGATCAAAATGAAATTGCTGATCCAAACACCCAAATATTTATAAATGGCAATCATGGAAATTGTCAGGGGTTCCTAAACTTTTGCATACAACTGTATGTCCTATGCAAGATATCACCTTCTCTCTGGCTGATACCACAAGTGAGTTAAACACCTCTGTACCTTCTAGACTGTAGGAGAACCCATAAACACACACAGGGATATATAGTGCCTTGAAATAGTATTCAAACACCTTGGAATTTTCCACATTTTGTCATGTTACAACCAAAAATGTAAATATTTGCATTTGTATTCACCCCCCCCCCGAGTCAATACTTTGTAGAACCACCTTTTGCTGTAATTGTAGCTGAAAGTCTTTTTGGGAATGTCTCTACCAGCTTTGCACATCTAGAGAGTGAAATTTCTGCCCAATCTTCTTTGCAAAATTGCTCAAGCTCTGTCGGATTGGATGGAGAGCGTCTGTGTACAGCAATTTTCAAGTCTTGCCACAGATTCTCAATTGGATTTAGGTCTGGACATTGACTAAGCCATTCTAACACATGATTTGCTTTGATCTAAACCATTCCACTGTAGCTCTGTCTGTATGTTTAGGGTCCTTGTCCTGCTGGAAGATGAACCTCCGCCCCAGTCTCAGGTCTTTTGCAGACTTCTAAGATTGCCCTGTATTTGGCTTCATCCCTATTTCCATCAACTCCGACCAGTTTCCCTATCCCTGCTGAAGAAAAGCATCCCCACAACATGATGCTGCCACCACTATGTTTCACTGTGGGAATGGCGTGTTCAGGGTGATGTGCAGTGTTAGTTGTGATTCTTCTTGTCACTCTTCCATAAAGGCCAGATTTGTGGAGTGCACGATTAATAGCTGTCTTGCGGACCGATTTTCCCACCTGAGCTGTGGATCTCTGCAGCTCCTCCAGAGTTACCATGGGCCTCTTGATTGCCTCTCTGATTAATGCTCTCCTTGCCCAGCCTGTCAGTTTAGGTGGACGGCCATGTCTTGGTAGGTTTAAAGTTGTGCCATACTCTATCCATTTTCGGATGATGGATTGAACAGTGCTCTGTGAGATGTTCAAAGCCTGGGATATTTTTTTATAACCTAACCCTGCTTTAAACTTCTCCACAACTTTATCCCTGACCTGTCTGGTGTGTTCCTTGGCCTTCATGATGCTGTTTGTTCACTAAGGTTCTCTAACAAACCTCTGAGGGCTTTATAGAACAGTTGTATTTATACTGAGATTAAATTTAAAAAAAGTGCACTCTAATTACTAATTAGGGGACTTCTGAAGGCAATTGGTTCCACTCGATTTTAGTTAGGGGTATCAGAGTAAAGGGGGCTGAATACAAATGCACCTAACACTTTTCAGATATTTATTTGCAAAAAAAAAATGACAACCATTTATCATTTTCCTTCTACTTCACAATTATGTGTCACTTTGTGTTGGTCTATCATATAAAATCCCAATAAAATACACTTACGTTTTTGGTTGTAACATGACAAAATGTGGACAATTTCAAGGGGTATGAAAACTTTTTCAAGGCACTGTACATGCAAACTTTCAAAGAAAGGGAAAAGTGCCACTTTATCACCAAAATGTTTACACAAACAACATATCCTTGCCACACCTTCAGTCATACCAACAAAATTGAATAATTTTAGGCAAAAACCGAAAGCTTGCAAAACTAATATTATATAAAGAATACTTTCTAAAGGCATCACAGTATAACTATGTAACCATCAGCAAAAAAAAAATAATATAAAAATATAAAGTTACACTTCCCATGGCTTTCAGATTCAATCTTTTTTCTACAGTAAGTGGAAAATTAAAATACACATTTAGCCAGTTAATACACATTACCAGGAAGTTATCTAGGTGGGCATATACTCCAGAAGTGCAGGAGTCTGGAGAAATATTAACTCCTATTGCTTGTCCTTCCATGAAAAGGCATTACAGGATATTAAAGCGCAAAACGAAACTTTCACAAATCTTATAATGTCAATCCCTACTGGAAAACTTCCTTTAATGCCGGTTCACACCAGAAACTAACAGGAACCTGATCTACATTCCTGTACGATTCTGTGCAAAGTGATTTTCAGCCAATTCATTTGAATAAAAAAATCCAGATACCACTACAGAGCTCATCCACCTCTGTTTGTGCATACCAACAACCCCTAAGAAGAGGAATGCAATTCTCCCAAAATGAACTGGCTAGATTTTTAAATTTATAAAAGGAAAGTGATTCTCCCACCAAGTGTGGCATCACCCCGGACAGTATCTCACAAAAGTGAGTACACCCCTCACGTTTTTGTAAATATATTATTATATCTTTTCATGTGACAACACTGAAGAAATGACACTTTGCTACAATGTAAAGTAGTGAGTGTACAGCTTGTTTAACAGTGTAAATGCGTTGTCCCCTCAAAATAACACAGCCATACATGTCTAAACCGCTGGCAACAACAAAAGTGAGTACACCCCTAAGTGAAAATGTCCAAATTGGGCCCAATTAGCCATTTTCTCTCCACTGGTGTCATGTGACTCGCTGGTGTAACAAGGTCTCAGGTGTGAATGGGGAGCAGGTGTGTTAAATGTGTTGTTATCGTTCTCGCTCTCTCATACTGGTCACAGGAAGTTCAACATGGCACCTCATGGCAAAGAACTCTCTGAGGATCTTAAAAAAAAAAGAATTGTTGCTCTACATAAAGATGGCCTAGGCTATAAGAAGATTGCCAAGACCCTGAAACTGAGCTGCAGCACTGTGGCCAAGACCATACTGCGGTTTAACAGGAAAGGTTCCACTCAGAAGAGGACTTGCCATGGTCGACCAAAGAAGTTGAGTGCAGGTGCTCAGTGTCATATCCAGAGGTTGTCTTTGGGAAATAGACGTATGAGTGCTGCCAGCATTGCTGCAGAGGTTGAAGGGGTGGGGGGGTCGGTCTGTCAGTGCTCAGACCATACCCTGCACACTGCATCAAATTGGTCTGCATGGCTGTCATCCCAGAAGGAAGCCTCTTCTAAAGATGATGCACAAGAAAGCCCGCAGTTTGCTGAAGACAAGCAGAGCCAGGACATGGATTACTGGAACCATGTACTGTGGTCTGATGAGACCAAGATAAACATATTGAGTTCAGATGGTGTCAAGCATGTGTGGCGGCAACCAGGTGAGGAATGCAAAGACAAGTGTGTCTTGCCTGCAATCAAGCATGGTGGTGGGAGTGTCATGGTCTGGGGCTGCATGAGTGCTGCCGGCACTGGGGAGCTACAGTTCACTGAGGGAATCATGAATGCCAACATGTACTGTGACATACTGAAGCAGAGCATGATCCCCTCCCTTTGGAGACTGGGCCACAGGGCAGTATTCCAACATGATAACGACCTCAAACACACCTCCAAGACAACCACTGCCTTGCTAAAAAAGCTGAGGGTAATGCTGATAGAGTGGCCAAGCATGTCTCCAGACCTAAACCCTATTGAGCATCTGTGGGCCATCCTCAAACGGAAGTTGGAGGAACTCAAGGTCTCTAACATCCACCAGCTTCATGATGTCATCATGGAGGAGTGGAAGAGGACTCCAGTGGCAACCTGTGAAACTCTGGTGAACTCCATGCCCAAGAGTGTTAAGACAGTGCTGGAAAATAATGGTGGACACACAAATTATTGACACTTTGGGCTCAATTTGGACATTTTCACTTAGGGGTGTACTCACTTTTGTTGCCAGCGGTTTAGACATTAATGGCTGTGTGTTACGTTATTTTGAGGAGACAGCAAATTTACACTGTTACACAAGCTGTACACACTGACCACTTTACATTGTAGCAAAGTCTCATTTCTTCAGTGCTGTCACATGAAAAGATATTATAAAATATTTATAAAAATGTGAGGGGTGTACTTACATTTGTGAGATACTGTATATTGAAATACAAAATGCGGTTGTGAAGGTCAAATGCAGAACAGAAGGAAGTCAAATGCAGATCAAATGCACCTGTCAATGAATTACAAATGTGCTCAGAAGCATTCCCAATGGATGGCATTGACAAAAGGACAAAGCTCAACACAGGACCTTAAAGCCCCTCTCTAGGAAAATAATAACACCCCGCCCTCTCACACTCCTCTAACTGTTAGAAAATAAAATAAAATGCTATCCACATTACTTTTTCACATACTTAAGTTTGTGGTCAGGTGGTGTTCAAGTCCCAAGTCTTTTCCTCTTATGTTTACAAGAGGCAGGGTCCTTCTTTGGGTGTCCTTGTCTGTATGACATGGACACTTTCTATTAGATGTCAAGTGGCGGGGCTTTTACAATGCAGAAGAGGAGTGATGTTAGCAGAGCGTATTGTAGAAAATCGGAAAAGTGTGCAGGCAAGGGACCCAAACACTTTACCTTGGTGAGTATATCTTGCTTCACAAGGCTAATTAAATAAATAAACATGCAGGATGGTTTGGGTCCTGTTTTGCCTGGAAATGCCCTTTAAGAGGTGTGTGTCTATTAATTTTAACTGATAACAAGCAAAAAACTAAATTTGGGATTTTTTACAACTTTGTTGACCATAATGCTTATAACAAAAATTTAATGTTTTCCCATGTTAGGAAATTGAGAAATACATTGCCTGGACACAATTAATTTAGTTTTATATTTTATTGGTCAATCCCTGACAACCAAAACAACCTTGTTAGCTGTATACCGGAGAACTGATAAAAATGTAATAATAAATTACTGAGCACTTCTTTTTGGAAATTGCATTTGTTACTCATTTTTATTTTATTTAAACTCATTCATAATTAAAAACTTTTTTTCTATTAAATATATTATCTTCATGTGAAATTATTGCAGGACATAAATCTTGATTGTTGACTATCAAAATAAAGCTTGATTTTTATTATTTTACAAAACAGCAGACATGACAGATGAAATAACTATAAAATATTAGCGGGACAAAATAAAAAATTGCCTTAAAACCATAACTAAGTCAATGCTACTTTTTATCTTTTTACAATTCTAATTTACCATGCACAATGTACTTTTTTTCAAGATTTCTGTTGCTAAATAGTTTTTTTCCCCCAAGAGTAATTAGACATACTGCAATATCTGATTACCTTTCTCATCATAAACAGGTACAATTTCATTTTTTTTTTTTTGTGTGTGTGTAATTTTTTTTAAAGAACTGTGGGCTTTCACTATAGCTCATAAATCACATTGTAACAAAGAACAAAAGATAAACAACCAGGTTTAATTTTGTATAAAGAATAGTTTATAAGCAGCACAATACAAAACAATAGAAGCTTAAGCATATTATGTCTGCATGTTCTTCATGATCTTTTTATATGCTAACTCAAAACGCTAATTATGGATCTCGCAAGTCAACTTCTGCTTTCCACCACTATGAGTTGTATGTAAAACATGCTTTTTCGTTGAAACAATTACCATTAATCAAAAGAGGGAGTTAATACCACTCAAGTCCAACCTACCGCTGTGCCCGGCAATACATCATACTGTCTGTTGTCAAACACACTAAACAAACTTTAACAGCCTGTTTTCACTAGAAATAACAGAGAAAGTGCTTGCCATGTATTTTTTGTATTCAAATTGCTATTCCAGTAATTTATTTTGTTGCAAGATTTAACTGTATGTACTCAATCATAGTCCAAAGCAGACAGATCCATATTTGGCTGAGGCTTTGAAAATCGCTTGTACTGATAAATGAATGTGCTCAAAACAACTGGTTTCACTGTAACTTTTAGATGAATTAGCAATGCGTTCTGCACAGGAACAGAAATGTTTTTTTTGACAATGCATTTAAGACTTGAGAAAAAAGAAGGAATACATGGAGTTTTAGAAGGGGAAAGGGAAATAGGGATTGCATAAGGTGACATTTGTTACATCATTTAGCACAAAGTCTCTCTTAGCAAAGGTCTAAATATAAGTTAGAGATTCAGACAAAAAAATTGTATTTAAAAGCTCACATAAAATACACAGAAATGTATGATTATGCAACCTGTTAAATGACAAATGTTGTTTTATTGTTTTGTAGTTTCAAAGATAAAGGAATAACTATAAAGTCTTTGAGACAGATTTGTTTAATTTTTTTAGTTTTTATATTTTCTTGACTGATATTTTATTTTTAATACATAACATGTTGTTTTATTTATTTTTAAAGTAATTATTTAATACATGAAAATTAAACCAGAGCACTGCGGTTTAGCCATAGAGACAGCACCACCGATGTTGCCTGCCTTTAGGATCTATTTGCCTACAATCTTAAATAGGATACACACTATGAGAAAATTGGAAGATTAAGGCCCCTTTTACACGGCCGTTCCGTTCAGGTCCGCCTGTCCATTTTTCAGGCGAACCTGAACAGGCGCTTCATTCACCTCTATGAAGCAACGGATGTCAGCTGTGACATGTCCATTGACACCCGCCGCTCTCCGATCCAATCCTGTACTGTTAAGTTGGACGGATGGAAACCCTATTTTTCCATCCATCTGGGGATCGGATCAGATGACAACGGACAGACGGTCCGTTGTCATCCGATTTCCCATAGAGGAGAGTGGGGCTCTGACAGATCTGTCTCGGCACAGTGAGCAAAGCAAACTCTGCAAAGGGACATGGCCGTGTGGAAGGGGCCTATGTACGGATCGTTCAATTTTCTTATAATGTGTACACAACTTTCAAAATCCATTAAGTCCTGTTAGATTCACTTCTGGCTGTCCCCTTTTGTCTAGATAGCTATGTAAAACATTAAAGGGTAAGTTCACCTTTACAGAAAATCTGTAACATGAACTTACACTGGACCTCCTCCCCATCCCCCCAGTCCCGCTGTACCCGCGATCACTTGCTGTGAGACATTAGATCGTCGCTTCATCGATCAGGGGATTTAAAATCCCAGTGGCTTAATCTCCAAATGTACCTCGTAAAGGTATGTATAGGTGGCATTTTAATTGGTCGGTGGTGTGCCGACCAATCAGGACACGCCTAGCCCATTCTGTCAGCCCTGAAAAAGAGGAGAGAGAGCAGCGGGTATTTCAAATCCCTGGACCAGTAAAGTGGCGACCTGATGTCTCACAGCGGGTGATCGCAGGACTCAGGTACAGCCATTTGATGGTTTGACAATTTAGTTGAGGAAACAATCAAATCAAACTGTTTTTTGAAACTGGTATATCAATGGGTTTAGTTCCACTTTATGATTTACAGCTGGGGTTTCAGCAAAATGGCAGCCTCCAGCAAGAAGAAACGGGAACACTGCTGGAGGCAATTTACAGCACACACTAATTTTGGCAGAATAATTAATTATGCAGAATGTATGTTCCTTGCTAAAGAACATTATTTTTTATCAAGTTGTTATGGGTAAAATTCCACTTTAAGGTGACTATCCCCAGAAAACCAATTCATCATCTATCCAAAAATTAAAAAGAAAAAGGATTTTGGCATTATGTACAGTTAAAAAGAAATATACATTGTTTGGGGTATGTTTGGCACCTCAAAATCCTTTCATTTTTCTTTTCTTCTAATAGTTAAAAATAAACCTAACACTGCACCTGCTGGAAGAATGGAAGACTAAGTCATGTTAAAATTTATTTTTTTCGACTATAGTTTTTTTTTTCTTCACATTTTCATTTTTTTTAAATTCCTGATCTTAATAAATAAATAGGGGGATATCATATTTTACAAAGCTTTTGCTTGTATCACCAGAACAAAACTGCTTTTATGGTTCTGAACTTTGTACGTTAGATGTTATCCTTACTCAAGTCTGACATTGTCTGTATTATTGTTCTTAGAAAATGAATAAACATCATTGACATTAAATAGAGGAAATATCTACCAGATATTTTTATCCTATGTAAAGTTTTAATATTTTTAGTAACATCAAGCCACACAAAATAAGAAAAATATAGCATTAATACAACTTTAGTTAATGGGAAGTTTATAACGCAGCAGGTATACCGATAGACATATACTTATCTTTTAGTGAAGCTGCAGGTGCCATAACAAATGCAGCCAACCATGAAACCATGGACTAGGAGTTCATTATAGAATAATAAAAGGCAAAACTTTTAGTTTTGGATAGAGGGGAGATAGATTAGAACACCTATTAGGTTTTTATTGTTATCTGTGTCCCCATTAGGGAGATTCACCCCCTCTATTTGTCCTGTTCACGATTACCTTTGAGAATGAAAGTAAAAGAAAAGCTCAAATTTTGGGTTGTCCCCAGAAAAGTAATAGAGGGGAAATTTTCAAATGGGGACACTAGTTCTGGTGACCTGGGGGGCCCCCAAGAGGTTCCCTTAATTTGCAGGTATTTCCTCTCACTTCCTATTTTGGCTATGGGATAGGAAGTGAAGGTAAATCTCCCCAATGGGACACAAAGAAAAAAAAAACTGAAAGGGGTTATAAAACCCTGATGAAATCTGCGGTTTAGCGGATGAAACGCGTCGGTTTCTGCCCCCCCTGTCCTCCCCCGATGCATCCTCGGAGACCCCCCCGCATCTAGGGGGTACACCGCCCTGATCCTTTTTGATGCAATATTTGTGATGCCTTCAGTGATGTTCAACTTGACCATTCCAGTCCAGGATTTCCAGCTTGCTCAGAGCTCTGAGAGCTGACGATCAGCTGTTGCCTCACTGAGAGACGCGGATTATTGACTCTGCGCACGCCGTCCAAACAGCCCACGGAGGTGCCGAGTGTCACGTCCATAGATGAGCGTCCCACGCTGGTGAGGGAGCCCCAGCTTCATCGCCGTGACAGCAGCGGACTGTCTTACCGACGCTCGAACTGAACCTTACCTATATCCATGAGAAGGTGCTTAGCCGCAGCCAGCTCTCCAAAACAGTAAGTGGATGCTTTTCTCAGCCAGTCGGCGCTCCATGTTTATGAGCCTTGCATTCTGGAGGACCTACTATTTGTACATACAAGACATGTATGGAGACCTGAGCTTGCCACTCATTTGACATTGTTATCTAGAGTTGACTGTCAACATATGTTCATGAACCTTGAGGCGGTCACAGCCACATCATTGGCACACTTGACTGTTGTTCATGGATTTACCTGTGACTACCCGGTTTTGACACACATGATGGTAAACATCAGAGACTGATCTATCTTTCCATCCCCCGTCATAGGGTCCATTCCGGGTGTTCATGAGCTTTTGTCAATTTCACTATCCAGTTGATGACAGCCCCCCCCTTTGTCACTAGTGGGCGTTCCAGTGTCACACGCTGTATACATGCAAATGTCTATTTCTCTGCTACTGGTCATTTTGCTCATCGCCAATCTATATAGCCATTGATCCCCAGATGTTCCTTATCACATCGTCCACACTTTATTGAGTGGATGATTGTTCAAAAGGATTTCCTGGGACATGTGCTATTTGATGGCAATATGATATATACATTATGGGTCTAGGAAGGTTGCAACCTCCGGGGATGTTATTTTAGACAACGTTGTCGGTTATGTGTCACCCTTCTGTTATTTTGTACATGTCCCTTTTTCTTTAATAAATTTGATTCTGCCATTTTCCTACATGCTGCTGGGTTATCCCTTCTTGGTTTAACTGAGAATACGGACTGTCTTTAGGGGTTGGGGCTCTATCCCAACCAGGTTTGGTTACTGTTAAATTGTCCCATAGGTGAACCCCACCACACACATGGTGTGACAGCTGTCTATGGTTTGATCTCAACCAATCACTGGTTTAGAGATCCGTGCCCTATTCCTTTCCAGTATTCCCTTTCCTACCCTCCCTTATGGTTTTTTTTGTTATAAAACCCTTACTTACCCTGTCCAAAACGAAAAAAAAAGTTATGCCTATAGCTCTACTTTAAATACAGAAAATATGCATTTATGTTCTAGCTAGTGGTATTAAAGCAATCTGATTTCAACTATCATAAACAGTAGCTTTAATAATTAATAAAGTCTTAACCAGTTGCCTACCTTGGGCGTCTTACAAACGTCCATAAAACCCCTTCTCTATATAAAGGACGTGTCTTGTACACCTTGCACTATCATATTTTTTCTTACCTCCTTCTACTCAGCTACTGTGCACAGCCCATGAGATTCTATCACTGGAAGCTAGTATGAAGCCTTCCTCACTGAATGGTCACTCTGACAGACAATCTCAGAGAGAATTCAATGTAACATTCTAAGCCAAAACAAACAAGTAACATAGTAGCTATCATATCTCCTGCATTCTGTCAGGCAGATTTGTGAGTGAGAGAGCTGCAGATGACAGAGGAAAGTTTTCATTGTGTGCACAGGGAGTTAATTCTTAATTAACCAGAACATGCTCTTTTTTTTACTACTTAACCCTTTCATTTCAACCTGTATAATCACTATTTAACACTTTCATTTCCTGTACCATGTTTCTATTTTAAATTATTTGCTGGAAACATTGTTTTATAAAGCACATATATACAGTGTTATAGTTAATGATTTACTGTTAAAAATACATGGTTTAGGGTATATCTGTTTCATTTTAAATCAGTAAGAACTATAAATTACTGATGCATTATGAGAAAAAAGAAATGTATGCAAAAAAACAAACAAAAAAAAACTATATTTCTTTTGTAAATAACTTTAACATGCTTTGTATCAAACATATCATTTTAATGTTGCAGTAAATAGAACAAGCAGCAGAATAAAATGTATATATTTTTGTCACATTAATGGTACTTGTGTTCAAAATATTACTGATCAAAGTTGAAAAAATATTTTTTTTTTCAAATTTTTACTCTTTTTCCCCTTAAAATGCAAATAAATTAAACAGATTCTCAGGGGACTTAATGGGTCAAGAGAGCCCCGTTTGTCCCCCCAAACGCAATATATGTCTCAATTCTTTATCATAAGCAATTACAAAGTTATAGACTCATGAACAAACACATAGTAGAAATGTAAAAATGGTCTGGTCCATAGGGGGTAAACAGGTGTGAGAGCCTGGTGGTTAAAAAGTCTAAAAAATCTTAACAAAAATGAAAAAATAAATATTTATGCATAAGCAATAAATGATATTTGCTCAAGCAGTGGTAACCAGGTGGTACAGCTGGTTAACTATTTTTCTTCTAAGAAGCTCAGCAAAAGAAGTCATGATGACATCATCACAAATGGCACAAATGGTAAAAAAACTATTTTTGGTCCTGCTAAAAGGGACTCTCTCTACTTTGCTACAGCATGTGCAGAGGTTTTCAATAAATCAATGCTTTATGTAGTTGTTTTGAAACATAAGAACATGTCACAGTTAGCAACTGTGTAAATACAATTTTCATTCAGTAAGACATCACAGCCAAATTCTGACCTCACTTGTCTTTACTACCATTGAAGCAAAACAGCTTGGTCAAAGACTACACTAACCTGTGATTGCATACAGTAAGAGCCTCAGCACAATGATGGAGTCAACTCTAAATTTTCCCTTCCTCAGGCTGGATTCACACCTATGCATTTTTAGTGCTTTTTTCATTTTGCAGATTTGCACTGCAGAACTTGTTCCATAGGAAACCATGTTAAATTGATTGCAGTGTAAATCTGCAAAATACAAAAAAGCACTACAAATGCATAGGTGTGAATCCAGCCTAAGTACCAACTCCATGTGTCTAGTGCTAGTACTTGCGTAAACTCACACATATGTATGGGGTTTTACATTTGTACACATGCAAGGGTTAGTGTAAGTACTGGCGTATACCGCTAAATACAGTCACTCATGTCAATGGGGTCGCTGTATGCAGCACCAGTGGCTCCAAGTGGAAAAATATGGTGGCCACAGCTGTATGCATGAGCACTACTGGTTTAGAATTGATCTGTTATTTAGGTACGAAGGAGCCCTTTGATGTAAACAAAACAATAGTGATCAATATATTTTTTCCTCTTCTTTATGCAACTCATAGTTATCTTTGGATGATACTACAGCAATGAAATATGGTGGTGCTTTTATTTTCCAAGCAGAACTATGGTCAAGGTGCACCAAAGTTTAGACAAAAAACCTCTAAACGTACTCTAAAAAAGCTTTACCACTGGGCTTTCAGTGAAATCGGGAGTAGTGGATCTCAAAACTGCATAGGGACTACATGCCCCAGAAGACCTAGTGACTCATGCACGAATCATGTGGCTGCAATGTGTTTGGGCATAGTAACACCTATTGTCTTGCCCAAACACATCACAAGCCCAGATGAGAAAGAGGTCAGTCACTGGACGTGGGTGTTATTCTGCCACTAGTCATGCCCATTGGCAGTGTCAGGAATGTAGTTACACCTCCCTTTAAAAAACGAAAGGGGGAGTTAATGAAACAGTGAACAAGACAGGAAACAGCTGTGCTATGCTGGCAGTAACGCAAACTGAAGTTTAAACAAAGCTAGAGAAGGAATAAAATGTAGGCACTACATAAATATTTCATACATAGGACCGAGACAGCTGCCCCATAACTATATTAATCTATATATAATTTTTTTTAGTGTACTGTTAATGCCGGGTTTCTCAAACAGGGTTCCTTTGGAAGTTTCTAAGGGTTCCTTGAGCAATGAGCAATTTCTGCTTCTCAGACAAGTTCCCACTGACACTACAGATGCACAGAAATTTTGGCAGCAGGAAACATATTGGCCGAAAATGGTGTTATCAGCATTTTGGCGATTGAGAAAAAGGTGCCGATAATGGCACCGGAAAACACGCGCGATTTTGCCTAGATTTTACGACGATTTTAGTGTGTATTTCATAAGTCATGTGACTCAAAAAACCACATTAAAAATCTAACACGGGTGCATTATTGATGCATTCTTGCTGTGCTTTCAATGCATTTCAACTGGGAGGTGCGTTATTGGTACATTTTTTTTTTAACTGACCAAAAATGCAGTAAGCAAAATTTCTAACTCCACAATGGAAACGCAACGGACCAGTGTGAAAACATACATAGAATTTAGGGAAGCATTTCTTTCTAAAGGTGCCGATAATGGCCGACAATAAAGTCAGTCATTTAAATTCATGATATTAATGAAAAAGTCAAATATAATACAATTATATATAAAAAATATTAATATTTTTTTTTAAACGGTCAAGTGCCTTCAGAATTTGCGGTTTTGGCACCAAAATTTCCATTCGTTGCACCTCTAACACCATTGATCTTTTTAGCTATCTGTAAGGGGGGATTCTTCCCTTTGACCACAAGAGCATTTTTCCCACTGACTATCACTGTAATGTATCATGAGCTGTAGATATACTAATTTTTAGCAGGGGCTCCCTGAGACTGGAACGCTATTTGAAAGGTTCCTCTCTGTTGAAAAGGTTGAACAAGGCTGTGTTAATGCTAAAAACAAAATAATAATTAATAATTAATTAAAAAAGCAAAATATTTTCCTTGCAGTATATTTTTAAATTAGTATAAGGGCACATTCACATGTATATGTAGGGGTCACATGTGAAATAACTCATCTTTTACTTCATGTTACTGCACAGCACGGTAATGTGTGACCCATACTGGGTTGCGGTGGCATTCATTGATTTCAATGCGCTATTACAGTAGCGTGCAGTGCAGTAGAGTGATTCAAGTCCATTTTTTGGTGCATTAAAGAGCGCTACCAGCCCATTCAAAATGAATGCGCTGCAAGATAAAACATTTAGTTAATGCAACATGTACCATGAATGACTTGTAAAAGTATTCAGCCCTGAAACAGACAGCTCAGGACAGACATATGGGCACTTCCAGTGAAGTCATGAAGGTCAAGGCCACACTGAACCACACATGCTTGTTCTACATCAGAGACCTAATAGTTAGCGAAGTCAGGAAAAGAACTACAGCCCCAAAGCATGTACTGTATGAATAGGCAACGCTTTTTTAAAAAAAATAATTTAGCGTAGGGAAGTCATTTTGCTGCCTTTGTCCTGTTACTGAGATTTCCCCTTTACCTACTGTCCAGAATACACTCTACAAATGAGGGGAATACCGAAATTAGACATGTGTCATTGAAACCCCATTGGAAGATTTACCCTTCAGGTCCTGTGAAGTTGCTTTGGTGATGTTAACATTTGGGATTCCTCATCATTTTCCATATCAGTGCCAACGGCCACTAGGTCAAGCAGAGAAATTGATCTTCCCAGCATGGAAATAGGTAGGAAAAAAAAACTTGGCGGAGGTTATAATCCTTCCCTAATATATCCAAAACTAAAAAATACAAACGAATGCCTTTTTAAAATGCCATTTTCTAATACATAGACGGTCTTAAGCGTAAAAATATTACCTAACCCTAAATTAGATGTTACTGGTCCAATTTAAACTTGGACATTACAAAGAAGTTTGTTTACTGTGTGTGTATATATGTGTTTATGTGTGTGTGTGTGTGT
>BLSH010241806.1:3690637-3732055 GCA_018402905.1 Glandirana rugosa
TATATATATATATATATAAATGTGTGTGTGTGTGTATATATATATATATATATATATAAATGTGTGTGTGTGTGTGTGTATGTGCACATACACACAACACCAATTAACCACAAGGGGATCTCTTCCCCCCTTGAAATACTGCAAATAAAGATGCCAGCTACTGAGTATATTTGTGGCGACTCCAGCAGCTGTTGTTAAATACCAGCTGGTGCAGCTGATTAAAATTACCTTCGAGTTGGTATTATAAAGACGCCTGGGCAGCATTGCTGTATTAATGGATTATTGAGTGAACGATGAAAACCTTGGCCAGCTGATGCGTTTTATTACAGATAGGCTTTATGATGTGTAATCACTGTAATATTTTACAACAAGAGGAAACTGGGAACAGGGGAGACTAACTTGAATAATACCTTCTGTTTAGCCAGTAAAGAGAGAGTGGGGGCCATGGAGGGACTACTTTACTTCTACAAAACGGAAATTACATTTTATCCATACTGGTATAGCACTTTATCTCTCTCTGTTATTAGGATTATTGTCCTACAAAAAGTACTTACAAGTTTAAGCACGGTGCTATGAGCCATGATCATGCTAGCACAGCACACATAATTACAGATGGGTCATTTATATATTCAAACCTTTAAGGACTGCTTTCACTTCTCAAAGGGATGAATCACGTACAGATGCCTTTCTGTTTTAAATGGATACAGTTAAAGTGATACTAAAGACTCATTCTTTATTTTTTTTTAAATAACACACATGTTATACTTACCTGCTCTGTGTAATGGTTTTGCACAGAGCAGTCCCAATCCTCTTCTTTTTGGTTCCCCCTCTGGCGGTCCTGGCTCCTCCCCCTGTCGAGTGCCTCCAATAGCAAGCCTCTTGGTATGGGGGCACTTAAGCAGGCTAGCTACCGAGCTACACAGAGCATGGTTCGGTCCCGCCCCATGCTCTCTCCTCATTGGCTCACTGATTGAGAGCAGCAGGAACCTATGTCTCCTGCTGTTGTGTGAGGCAATGAGGAGAGGGGAGAGCCTCCGCTCTCATGCATTTTTTTTTGCATTTAAGTGTAAATATGAGATATGAGGTCTTCTTGACCCCAGATCTCATACTTAAGAGGTTCTGGCATGCTTTTTTCTATTATAAGGAATGTTTACATTCCTTGTAATAGGAATAAAAGTGATTTTTTTTTAAAAAAAGGACGGTATAAAAATAACAAATAAAAAGTAAAATAAAAAAGAGAAAAAAAAAATTTAAAGTGCCCCGTCCCGCCGAGCTTGTGCGCAGAAGTGAACGCATACTTTAGTCACGCCCACATATGAAAATGGTGTTCAAACTACACGTGCGGTATCGCGGCGATCATCAGAGCAAGAGAAATCATTTTAGCACTAGACCTACTCTATAACTCAAAACTGGTAACCTGTAGAAATTTTTAAACATCGCCGATGGAGATTTTTAAGTGCCAAAGCCACGAGTGGGTGCAATTTTGAAGCATGACATGTTGGGTATCAATTTACTAGGCGTAACATTATCTTTCACAATATGGAAAAAAATTGGGCTAACTTTACTGATGTCTTATTTTTTACCTCAAAAAAGTGATTTAAAAAAAAAAAAAAAAAAGACGCTTGTAAGATTGCTGCGCAAATACGGTGTGACAAAGTATTGCAACGTCCGCAATTTTATTCTCTAGGGTGTTATAAAAAAAATATATGTTTGGGGGGTTTTAAGTAATTTTCTAGGAAAAAGACCTGATTTTAACACCGAATCTCAGAAAGAGGCTGGGTCCTTAAGTGGTTAAATCTCAACCCTAGGAATTCGATTTTCTTTCATACCTACTGTACATTGGGCTATCTTGGCTCAATAAAAATAATAATAAATATCCATATCTGTTGTCCAGTGGGTCCTTGGGGATGCTGTAAGTCACTGTAGTCTGCGTTACATACACTGAGAGCTGTGATCTTCCAGTTATGTGAACGTAACTTCCCCTTGGCACACTGAATACAGGGGGTCGCTTGCTCTGTACCACTGCCATTCATGGAATGCCTTTTTGGAACACAAGGCATTTACTGATTGGACGAGGTGGGAGGAGGGGAGGTGATGTCACAATGCAGGCTGCCATTGCTGCAAATCAGCTTTAGAAACTGCTAGTTGCTTGACATTGGATTCAATACTTTCTAACCCCTAATTTGGAATAAATATATCAGAAAGGTATTCTAAATTTTCTCCAACATTCCCTTGTTGTAATCTTATTTGGTTCAGTGATTCAGACAAAATAAATTATTTAAGCCACAGAAAGCCAGATAACAAACGTTTTCAGAACAAAGTCATTAAAGGCAGACCCCATGTCTTCCTTATGAGAGGTTCACTTTAAAGTAAGCCTGTGCTTTTCCAGTGCAGAGTGAAAAAACAGATTTACTTAAATGTAAGCTTAGGTCATTATGGTGTCATCTTATACAGGGATAAGGATTCTCCCCCTCATGACAGCACTCAGGCCTTGTGATTGGCTACTCAGAATCCCGGTGCTGCCGCATGGGAAGGAGGAGAGTGCTCCTCCTACCTGGAAATATTGGATATTTCTCTTTAGTGGCTGAACTGAGTAGATGGAGGATAAAGGGAAGGTAAGTATATGCAAAGAAGAGTGTAGGTACTTAAAGCAAAACTAAAGTGAAAACTATGAGCAGACAGGCTCTTTATTGCACAGTGTCTCTTCTGCAATACAAAAAACCAACCTGCCTGCTCAAAGTCTTCTGTGGAATGTACACAGAGCTGCGGTCAGCTTAATATAAATTCCAGCAAGCGCAGGAGTGACGTCATTTTGCGCAGGCCAATGAGAGTGGCCACAGCAGGCACCTGGAAGAAGCTGGGTAAAAAATGGCAGCTCCAAAAATTGATGTCGGACTGCTGACCGGAGTTCAGTATCGCAGAGCAGAGCTCTGCTTTCAGATACTGCTGAATTAGCAAAGTGCCTGAGCCAGATTTATACTTTCTGCCTTAGTCCAACTTTGCTGCTCCCTTCCTTATTCTAGTCAACTGGATAGTCTTAGCAACATCACACATCATTGCCACACAACACTCATAAAGATTTTGGCAGCAGTCTAGGTCTATAACCCTAAACATTACATAAGAATGTGCTACTGACAGTTTGCAACATAATATTTGGGTAGCTGTATGTTACCCCTAGCAATCCTGCCACTCTAGGCACGGTTGGCCTTGCAGACAGCTAGTCCTGCAAAGTACAGGTTTACTTTTAGCCCTCGTTCACATTGGAATGACTTGTCATGCAGTTTGACATTTTCGATTTGAAAAAGTAGTTCCTGCACTGCTTTTGGCGATTTTGGGTACGACTTGCATACATATCTGTGCATGAAGCTGCACAGATGTCTTCAAAGTCATACCCAAAATTGCACTGACATGCGGCTTTGAAATTGTGTGTTTCAGATGAAGTCGCACAATTTCAATGCCGCATTAAATGTAAACAAGGGCTAAGGGGGGTGACACAGGAGCAAAAGGTGTTTGCTGTGCATATGAAAGTGGTTGTAAACCTCAGACATTAAATATGAACAAAGCATATCCTTCTATAGTGTGTACTCTGTCATTTGTCCGGTGACTCCTTCCTCTGTTATCAGCATGAATCACTCTGACACGTTTTCCTGACACCAAGAGAAAAATGGTGACAGGGAAGTCACAGCTTGTGATTGACAGCTTCAGCTCTGCTCCTGTGTGCTGTGTGAATGGAGGTGTGTCCCTTCCATCCAATCAGCTCTCAGAGCTCTCCTCACTGATGTAACTTCTGCTCCCCACCCCTTGCATTTCAGAGCTGAGAGATCCTGTGTAAATTCTGCACTTTGAATGAGTGTAAGGGAAAAATGGCTGTAGATAAACAGTTACAACTTTTGTAGGAGGATTTGTTTCATCTTTGTGTATCACCTGAGGTCAGCCACTTCACTGGGCATGTGTAAGGATTTACAACCACTTTAATGGCCAGTTCACACCAGTGACTTGCGGTAATGAACAGTAAAAGGTGCTCATTGCCACCATGCACACTAAAAACACCAAGTACTCTGTGGTGCGTTGCAGTGCCATGTTTAATGGTTCCATACACAAACAGAGTGTACCACAACACATAATATATGTTGCTGGAGTGATTTCTGATTGGGCCATAGTAACATAGCATACCACAATGCACAATAATGTGTTGTTTTGCATGCATTACCAAAACACAATCAGGAATTGGTTAACTAATGAAGTAATGAATTAAGCAGCTCTGAATTTAAAACAATATCATACTTTTTTGGGGTCAGTTAATCTAAAAGTAATATTTCAGGAATCAGGTAAAATTAGTCTCTGACTTCCTATATTTCTTGAGGAATCCAGCAATAAGAAATCCTTGCCATATTACCCTGGACTTTTCTTATTATGTAGTGAATGTACATCTTGTATAACAGTGTAAATTTGCTGCCCCCTCAAAATAACTCAACACACAGCCATTAATGTCTAAACCACTAGCAACAATGGTGAGTACACCCCTAAGTAAAAATGTCCAAATTGGGCCCAATTAGCCATTTTCCCTCCCCGGTGTCATGTGACTCGTTAGTGTTACAAGGTCTCAGGTGTGAATGGAGAGCAGGTGTGTTAAATTTGGTGTTATCGCTCTCACTCTCTCATACTGGTCACTGGAAGTTCAACATGGCACCTCATGGCAAAGAACTCTCTGAGTATCTAAAAAAAAAAGAATTGTTGCTCTACATAAAGATGGCCTAGGCTATAAGAAGATTGCCAAGACCCTGAAACTGAGCTGCAGCACGGTGGCCAAGACCATACCGCGGTTTAACAAGGCATGTTCCACTCAGAACAGGCCTCGCCATGGTCGACCAAAGAGGTTGAGTGCACATGCTCAGCGTCATATCCAGAGGTTGCCTTTGGGAAATAGATGCATGAGTGCTGCCAGCATTGCTGCAGAGGTTGAAAGGGTGGGGGGTCAGCCTGTCAGTGCTCAGACCATACGCCACACACTGCATCAAATTGGTTTCCATGGCTGTCGTCCCAGAAGGAAGCCTCTTCTAAAGATAATGCACAAGAAAGCCCACAGTTTGCTGAAGACAAGCAGACTAAGGACATGGATTACTGGAACCATATCCCATGGTCTGATGAGACCAAGATAAACTCATTTGGTTTAGATGATGTCAAGCATGTGTGGCGGCAACCAGGTAAAGCATACAAAGACAAGTGTGTCTTGCCTACAGTCAAGCATGGTGGTGGGAGTGTCATGGTCTGGGGTTGCATGAGTGCTGCCAGCACTGGGGAGCTACAGTTCATTGAGGGAACCATGAATGCTAACATGTACTGTGACATACTGAAACAGAACATGATTCCCTCCCTTCGGAGACTGGACCGCAGGGCAGTATTCGAAAATGATAAAGACCCTAAACACACCTCCAAGACGACCACTGGCTTGCTAAAGAAGCTGAGGGTAAAGGTGATCGACTGGCCAAGCCTGTCTCCAGACCTAAATCCTATTGGGCATCTGTGGGACATCCTCAAATGCAAGGTGGATGAGCGCAAGGTCTCTTAACATCCACCAACTCTGTGATGTTGTCATGGAGGAGTGTCAGAAGACTCCAGTTGCAACCTGTGAAGCTCTAGTGAACTTCATGCCCAAGAGGGTTAAGGCAGTGCTGGAAAATAATGGTGGCCACACAAAATATTCAGATGTTCAGCCCAATTTGGACATTTTCACTTAGGGGTGTACTCACTTTTGTTGCTAGTGGTTTAGACATTAATGGATGTGTGTTGGGTTTATTTGGAAGGGACAGCAAATTTACACTGTTATACAAGCTGTACACTCACTACTTTACATTGTAGATGTGTCATCCCATGAAAATGTCACATGAAAAGATATAATAAAATATTTACAAAATGTGAGGGGTGTACTCACTTTTTTGAGATACTGTAAAGAGAGACCCTTGATGATAACAGCAAATTTTTGGAATTAAAATGTATATACAGTACCTCAATACAAAAACACCTGACACATACTGAGAACGTCAGGTGACTGCATTGACAGCATTAGAAAATAAAGTCTAAAATGCCCATTTTGGGTGCACTGACCCTTTAACTTGACCAGAAATCTTCTTTAAATTTCTAATTATACAGCCTGAAAGTGCCAGACAATGATTCTTTTACTGGGGCTGATACATCATTATTACATTTGAGGTCAATCGTTTTCAGGCCATGATCCAAAGAATATATTCAAACACATTAAAGTTATTTGCTGTCTAACAATTCAGACTGGAGGTCGCCTGGTCACAGGAAGCATTATTTCTCAGAACAAAGCTCATTAATAAAATCAAATGATCAATGAATTTTTTTTAAAGAGTCAATTGCTTTTTTTTAACTTACCTAGGTATAGAAGTTGCACAATGCTTAGAAAAATTCAGCAACTTAGTAGGGTACCTAAAATCACACATACATAATGCTGTGGGAGCCATTTCTTCTGTGCTTACAATGGTTTTAAAGATTTCAGTACAGGTCAAGGTATATATAAAATATTTCAGCTTAGATGTGACAGCCACATTCTATTTATTTTATTTTTAGGTGAAAGAAACTTGATTAAGTTAAAAAGCATGTGCCCTTGTAACTTCCTGGTCACTGAATTGAAATCTCAACAATGTCCTGAGCATTTGCAGCTACTATATGTTATGTGATCTAGAAAGCAACACCCCTCTATAAATTGAAATGAGGAGAGGGGGTAGTGTTTGTAATCCAAATAAGTAGAGCAGCTTAGGGTGACAACTCTGTTCTTCCATGGGTACAGTGCACCATATATCCCTTTCTCTTCAGCCTTACTATTTCAAGCTCACCACTTTTATCAAAAAGAGATATGATAGAGGCTCAGCAACACATGCAAGGGTTACCTATAGCGGTCTGCATGCAAATGCAGTCTAAGAACACCCACGCCACCAGACTGACATGCAATCATCAAGGCATTGTGATCAGAGCCGCCATCAGGGGAGGACAGCCAATACACTTGTAAGGGGTCTGAGCATCCCAATGGGCCCGGCTGGAGGGCCCCAGGGTCTGCCCGCGCCCCCAATATCAGCAGCATAATGAAATTACACTTTTACCAGCCTGTCATTGGCCCGCATGCAGCCCACAACAGAAGAAGCACTGGCTATAGCCGTGCACACAAGCAGACAAAGCCGGGACACTGATTCCTCCTCCATGTGTCCCCCCCGCCCCGCAGATGATCCTTGATACGGCACTCGCTCTGCTTCCCTGCTGAGGCGGAGCCTGCTGCTAGGTTAGTAATGTGATTGGGAGGGACTCGGGGAGGGAGTGGACCCAGCCCTCTAAGCTGTATGCAGATATGGTAATTCAATCAGGGTGTGTGCAGCAGCGTGCTGCTGTAGATTGGTGTGTGGAGTGGACTGTATTTATTCTTCTCAGATGGGGCATCATACACCTGGACCCTGATAAGCTGATATGATGGAGTTAAATTGTGAAAATGGATGAGGATGTTTTTGGGTGGAGATGAGAGTTACATTGTGGAGAGCCTATCAATGTATCTCTCATCCCAACACAGAATCATCTACATCATGTAATTCCATCATCCTCATCCCCACCCAGAATCATCCATTCCTCTCCGTCGTCCTCATCCACACTCACAATCATCCATCCCTCTCCATCATCCTCATCCTCACCCAGAATCATCCTCATCCCTCCATAATCCTGACCCCTGCCTAGAACCATTCTCACCCCTCTTCATCATCCTCATCCCCACTCACAATCATCCATCCCTCTCCATCATTCTAATCCAGAATCATCCTCATCCCTCTCCATCATCCCCATCCAGAATCATCACCCAGAATCATCCTCATCCCTCTCCATCATCTCCGCCCCCACCCAGAATCATCCTCATCCCTCTCTATCATCCTCATCCCCACCAAGAATAATCCTCATCCCTCTCCATCATCCCCACCCAGAATCATCCATCCCTCTCCATCATCCCCATCCCTGCCCAGAACCATCCTCATCCCTCTCCATCATCCTCATCCCCACTCACAATCATCCATCCCCACCCAGAATCATCCTCATCCCTCTCCATCATCCCCATCCCTGCCCAGAATTATTCATCCCTCTCCATTATCCTACTCCCCACTCAGAATCATCCCCATACCTCTCCATCATCCTCATCCCCACCCAAAATCATCCATCCCTCTCCATCATCCCCATCCCTGCCCAAAATCATTCATCCCTCTCCATCATCCCCACCCACACCCACAATCATCCATCTCCTGGAGAGGGATGTGGATAATGCTGGGTGCGATGAGGATGGGAGTTACATTGTGGAGAGGGATGTGAATCTGTGGGATGGCCAGTGGTGGGATTCGGTAGGACGGCCAGTGGGTGTGCCCTGGGGAATGTGGGTGGTCAGGTCCGGGGGGGGGTTTAAGGCCTAAAGCTGTGTCCAAAATTTCTGATGGCTGCCCTGATTGTGATATTTGCTTTACTCCTCCTAAAAGCCAGCCCACTGCTTGCACTGAGGCTAAGGACTCTTGAGAGGAGTACTAAAGTCGATCAGTGCCCATAGGTAGATTGACATTCGGCTGACCCCTGCCTAACTGGCCAAATTTTGATTCATATATGGACAGCCTAAGGCAGGGTGCTATCAATTTTCAGATAACTATGTACAGCACCCCGTGCCACCAGACTGCAGGTCTCCCTTCATGGCACAGAGAAGCACAACGACCCAGTAATGACATCACTAGATCTAAAACAAGGCATGCAATGAAAAAGGAAATTTTGATAAGCAGGTTAATCTTCAGCTTTAACATTGTATGGCTTTTCTTCTGAGTTAGTTACATTAAACTAAAGCAAACATTATCAGTGCTGCAACTAGCTGCTTACGAGCATGTGCCAGTCCTAACCATTTGTTCAAGTTATAACTGATCCTTACCAAGTCCACACGATTTTCTATTCTTTAAGCCCTGACAAAAGAGGCAAGGCTGACTTTATGCGCTGACTTTATTTACAATTATTTTACTTTAGAATACATTTGTATCTGGGCTCACAGCATAAAGTATCAGCTCCACATTTAACTCTCCAGGTAAAGCCCAAGGTGTGGAAATCCTTTGGCATTTAGAAGCTGCCAGACCAGTGCTCACACATCCAAACTACCGCGCCACCATTGAATGGGAATAAGATAACTATACACTTTACTTATGCTTCCGACATTGGCACCTTGCACTTTAGACCAGTGATTTTCCTGTGATCACGATTAAACATTGCCCATATGCCCCCAGTCTAAAACAGTACTCAACCTGCAGCTTATTGCAGTGAGCTTCTTGGGGGATTTTTAATCTTTTGTTCCAACACTACTGCATAGGGAAAAATGCTTGTTCATCATGTTTTGGTTTTTGATATATTTCGGAGTACAGCACACCATTTTATATATGTGCCTTATGTATATATGAAGCATTCTGATCAATGGAGTTAACGTTCTTTTTTTTTTTTTTTTGCAATCTTAATGCTAGCTTTCTCAGAAGCATGTAAGCATTTTGATGTAGTTGGTAAAAACTGCATATTTTTATTTCAATTTTTTACAACAGGAATAAAATATATGACAGCATAGTAGAAAAAAATATAAAAAATGTATAAGCAAAAAACACACACATTTATCTATCTATCTATCTATCTATCTATCTATCTATCTATCTATATATAGTTTGGAGACCTACAGTATATGTCCACATCGAACAGTGGAACCATTATCAAACACCTGTATATTTAGAAATGTTTTGCCATATCAGTAAAATATGTAACCTGCTGTGAAAATAAAATCTCTACAAATTGTAATTAAATAAAAAAAAAAGCTACTTCTGTACGTCTGCCCCTGTGGACAAAGTACATTTTCTGCAACCTCTAATTTAAAAGAAAGGAATCAGGCGCTCTCTCTAATAACTCATTGTACATTCCAGTCATACAGCAGAGTCATATAACAAGAGATGGTAAACTATCGCTGATTCCAATCAAATTCAAGATTGGCTATTAATTTGATTGAAGCATTAAATCAGGAGTAGTCTGTAAAATACACAAATTAGTGCAGAATTATATACTATTCTTTTTGGATAATTACATGTATTTTTTGTAAGTTCATATTTTGTAAATTATTTAAATTGTAGAGTGCACTCTGCCTAGAGCAAAGAGATTATAATTAAAATGAGGTTTATTTGCATACCGGGGAAAAAATGTGTCTATCCTATACATATTGTACTTACAGGTAACCACTGTTTATTTTATTAAAAAGGAAAAAAAACCTAAGGGCTCTGACTTCTTCAGGGAAACAACTCAAAATGCTGTAACAGCAAATAAATCATTTTTAATTAACCCCTTCATTGTTACTCATTTTATTCATTTATATTGAAACTTCCATATCTACATAAGACCCCTCCATCAGAGTCAATCCACCAAAAACTAATATCTCCACTTTAGACTGAGTACCTAAGACAAATGTACACTGATCAGCCATAGCACTATCACTGTCCTCATTTTGCTGCCAATACAGCCCTGATCAGTCAAGGCATGGACTCCACTAGACCTCTGAAGGTGTACTGTGGTATTGGGAACCAAGCCATCTGCAGCAGATCCTTTAAGTCCTGTAAACCAGTGGTTCTCAACCTCAGTCCTTAACCACTTCACCCCTGGGAGGATTTTCCACTGTAGGACCAGAGCACTTTTTGTGATTAGGCACTGCGTCACTTTAACTGACAATTGCGCGGTCGTGCGATGCTGTACCCAAACAAAATTTGTGTCCTTTTTTTTCCCACAAATAGAGCTTTCTTTTGGTGGTATTTGATCACCTCTGCGTCATTTCTAATCACCGCTATAAACAAAAAAAGAGTGACAATTTTGCAAAAAAAACCAATATTTCTTACTTTTTGCTAAAATACAAATCCAAAAAAAATTTATAAAAAAACAAATGTATTCATCGGTTTTGGCCGATTTATATTCTTCCTCATTTTTTTGGTAAAAAAAAAAAAAAATCGTAACCGGTGTTTATTGATTGGTTTGCGCAAAAGTTGCCCCGTTTATGAACCATGAGGATTCATTTCTGGTGTTTTTACATTTTTTTCACTAGTAATGGCGGCGATCTGCGATTTTTATCAGGACTTTGATATTGGGGCGGACATGTCAGACATTTTTGACACTTTTTTGGTACTAATGACATTTATACAGCGATCAGAAATTTAAATATCCACTGATTACTGTATAAATGCCAATGGAAGGGAAGGGGTTAACTTGCAGGGGGAGATCTAGGGGTTAACTGTGTTCCCTAGGCGTGTTCTAACTGTGAGTGGGCTGGGTTACCATGGGCATAAGAGATCTAACTGATCCCAGTGGCATGGATCAGTAGATCTCTTACATGCCCACTGACAAAGCAGGGAACCGCCGTGTTTACATTGGCGGTTCCCCTTTCTTTCTCTCTGGCAGGTCCTGCAGAGTGCAGCGGGAACGCTAGCCGCTGCTTATATATGGCGATTCGGGGGACAGCGCTACTCTGCAGCAGTAAATATACTGCACGCGGTAAGGAACCGGTTAAAGTGAATGTAAACCCAAAAAAAAAAAAATACTGACACTTCTACCTTGTACAGGAGAGGATATCATGTCATCTGTGCCCAGTCTTGCCACGAAGAGTTAATCCAGCTCTGAGTAACCCCCTTACCTTTTTTCAGTAAGAGAAAGACAGACTAAGGGAGAAATAGGAGACGTTTCTTCCCAGTGCTGTGTGAGTGACAGGTAATTTCCTTATCTCCTGCACGGAGCAGAGAAAGCGTCACACTAGCCCTCCAGCTGTCCCAGAATTGGCTGCTCCCCACCTCAGCATGATCGGGCATGCTGAAGTCATGTGGTGTATTTCCTGAATTTTGACTAGATGTTTCTCAAAACTCAGGAATAGCAAAGTGTGAGAGTGTAGAAGTGGGTGAGGAGCCTTGTGACATCACAACTCCACTCTCCGAGCTCCAGCAAAGAGAGCTACCCATTGATTCCAGTGTTTTGCAAGGTTGCTACTGCTGAAAGGGGTGACATTTGCAAGGTAGGGATACATGCAGGAGGCTTTCATGTACATATACATTAATACTGTGCCATTAGTTTATACTGGGTGAGTGGTGGGTTTACATCCACTTTAAGTGCCCCCCAACGGGTCATATTTTGGGAAGTTTTCTTAGATAAAATAGCTCTTATCAATACCATGTCATTGTTATTGATTTAAAGCAGCTGTGCAAAGTAAAGGAAAAACTGAAAACATGGCCGTTGGGGTACTTGAGGACTGAGGTTGAGAACCACTGCAGACTTGTTTTTCCAGCACATCCCACAGATGGCCGAATGGATTGAGATCTTGAGAATTTGAAGGCCATGTCAATACCTCAAAGACACCTTTCTTCCATTGCTCCATGGTCCACTTCTGATGCTAACGTGCCCATTGTAGGAACTTTTTTTAAGCAATTTGAGCTACAGTACAGCTACTCTTCTAATCGATTGGACTACAGGGACTAGCCGTCGGTCCCCATGTGCATCTATTAGCCTTGGTCGCCCATGACCCTGTCGCTAGTTCACCGGTTTTCCTTCCTTGGATCACTTTTGGTAGGTCCTGACCACTGAAGACTAGGAACACCCCCCACAAGAGCTGCAGTTTTTAATATACTTTGATCCAGTTATCTAGCCATTACAATTTAGCACTTCTCAAAGTTGCGCAAAACCGTATGCTTGCCCATTTTTTCTGTTTTCAACACAACTTCAGGGACAACATGTTCATTTGCTGTTTAATATATTCCAGATGCCATTTTAATTAAAAAAAAATCAATGTTATTTACTTTTCCTTGCCAGTGCTCATAATGTTATGGCTGATTGGTGCAAAGCCAGGCAGTGACTCAATCTATAGCTAAAACATCACTTACAGAGGGGGAAGAGTGACCCCTTAACACAACAATACACACGCTCCAATCAGAGCAGCGGGAAAGAATAATTCCGAATTTCCCCTGCAGCCTGCTAGTAAAACCTTTATGATTGTGTCAATAAAACAGACCAGTGACCTCACACATATATCACTGTATGTATACAGATAAAAATGTTTTATCCCAGTCCCAAAACAAGTTAAATCAAGGGTAATTATGGTTTTAAAGTAAACCCTGAATGGGTGAAGTTACAGGTTCTCCTGATAAGCTCCCTCCCTTGTCCTGTTGATACATATCTTTGCTGCACTCCCTGCCACTCCATCCTCCTCCCAGAACCCTAGCACGTCTAGGTATGGGGATCATGTGAATTCTCTGCTTCCTCATAGGATGTATTTCTCAACACATGATAACCAGGCCTGAGCACTTTCACAAGCGGGCAGGGGGGAAGGTCATTAGCCCTGTGTAAGCCCCAAGACAGACCGACACTGAGCATACTCAGGGCTATCTAACCATGAGCGCTTGTAGGTGGGGACTAACGAGAGTATCCAGTTTGGGAGTAGCTACCACATAGACTCAGAGAACACTGTATTTATCTTGTCACTTAAAGAAGGATTTTACAAGTAGATACAGCAGTGCACTGTTATGGGAGGTACAAGCAGGTTGGTAGAGAAGGAATGTCCAACACAGTACTGATTGACTCCTGAACGTAGACACCAGAGGAGCACTTCCATTAAGGGGAAGTGGCACTGTTAGATGGCACTAATTGTGCAAGTTCCTGCTGTAACATGCTGTCCAAAGATCCTGTCCTGGGTAATGGAAAATAGTTACACACTGCAAGGGAGCTCTATTTTGTCCCTTCTCGTCAGGAACCTCTCCCTGCACTACACCTATTCTGTTCCTAGCCAGTGGGGTTAACTCCCTGTCTTACAAGCTGCAGGCACACCCAAATGGCACCACAGATCTCACAAGATTTCAGTATCCGATAGGATTGCTGTCTGTCCCAAGGTGGCTTCCTGTAGCCCATAGCAGGAGACAAATAGTCATCAATGGGCACCTGCCAGCCTATAGAAACAACACAGTGCCACCTTCAGGGTGCAGGATATACTGCAGTATCCACCTGCCTACATGCTATGCTGATTGTCTTCTAAGAATATTAACTTTGCTGTGTCTTACTGAAAATGCTTCACTAACCTAGGCTGGAACACACATGCAGATTAAGTCAGAGTAAAGTAAAAACATCTGATCTGCATTGTTGTTCTGGGTCTATGGCTCAAAAAACATTAAAAAACTTTGGATCAGCATAAGAACCAGGCAACTAGTATTTTTAAAGGAGAAGCCAGCAATGCTGGCCTGAATCCTCTCTCAGTATAAGTTTCATTTATGTTATTGCCAACCCCTGGGTTATTTCAGATTTTGAAGGCAGCTGGCTTATCTGTATATTTTCTTAGGAACCCAGCCTTTTTGTCTCTTTGATGTAGTTCCCAGCTCTGCAACCATCTGCCTTGAAGTACCCACCTTAATTTTACTGCTAAGATCAGGTGTGATTGTGAACACATTGAAAGCATTCAACCTCTATTGCATCGGACTGAATTGCTAAGATAGCTGTACACTGGAATACTGTACCCAGTTTTTGTTTTTTAAACTAAAAGTGGTTTAAGTATAACGACTGATAAGGTTAGGTTAGGTGGTTCTTTAAAGCTAAAGTTTTAAGTGGTTCTAAAGGCTCAAGATTTTTTTTTACCTTAATGCATTCTCTGCATTAAGGTAAACAAAACTTCTGAGCAACAGGATCCCCCCAGCCTTCCCTTATATTTACCTAAGCCTGCTTTTGATCCAGACCTTTGCACAAGAGCAGCTGCTCTCTTCACTCTCTCCCTCCTCATAGGACAGTTTGATATTGTCAATCAAATCTTGTGACAAGGGTGCATGGGGTGGGGCTAAGCTGTGCTGTCTGTGTCTATAGATGCAGACAGGGTGGCTTGGGATCGAACCCACACAAGTGTTTCCCCTAGGGAGACACTTCCTAGGGGACCTAGGGGACAATCGCCAAAGAGGAGAAACCTGGAGTGCCAGCAGGGGACCACTGAAGAGGAGGGTCAGGGCTGCTCTGTGCACAACCATTGCACAGAGCAGGCAAGTGACACATGTTTATTTTAAAAAAAGATCAAAAAATCAAAGTTTAACCTATTTGGGCCCGCGCTATAGCCAAAAGGCAGCTACAACACGGCTCTCCAGTTTTGGGAGGGCGTACACCCACATGCACTCATCGGGCACGTTATGTAACCACTGTGTCCTCTACTGATCACAGATCGCAGTAAGGAGCCAATCACAGTGGCCCTTTACCATATGATTGACTGTGTCATTTAACAGAAGTTAATGCAAGTCACAATAAAATCACAAAAAGGTAGCGCAGGAACCTTTTTCAAAGTCACTGCGACTTGAGTCTCAGCGATTTGAATGCTTCCATTGCCGGCAATGTGGTGCATCTTGTCATGCAATTTTGAACTGTCAAATCGAATGACAAATCACACTGGTGTGAACCACAGTCTAGGGACTTGAAGGTATCGGTTCTAGTATCAGAGCGTTTACACGAGTGCAAGTACTTGTGCAAATGTTTAGTATTGGCACCGATACCGGTAACGGTGCAACACTAGTTAAATTCATTTTTAATCTGATTATATTTTGAATTCCCTGGTTTCTCATTTCCCCTTTATCAATATGCTAATGACATGTTTAAATAAAATCTTATTCTTTACACGCCTTATTTAAGACCCACTGAGTAATGTCACCAATAGGTAGGTATGCTTCCTGCAAGCTTCCTAAAGAACATCACATTTGCCAGTACTCTTTAGTCCTAATGCCAAGAGTGGGCTGGCTTTCAGGAGAGATTATGGAAATATCAAAATGCTTTGATGGGTTGATGTCATTCCAGCGGAATGGGCTTCCTTTGCATGCAGACAGCCCTAGACAACACACATTTTTGATGCTGGGCCTCTGTGACTGAAAAAACTGTAATCTATTGAATGAAAGGGCTGGGCCAGGGACACTAAAGCCTAGTACGCACTGTGAGCTATTGTGTTCTAACAGGGGGACGCACACCCTCCAGCGCTCTCAGCCATTGGCTGAAAGTGCTGATCAGATGCCAATTGGCAGACATTTTACGGTAATGCCCCTTCGACAGAAGCCAATCAGCTGGCTTCTGTCAGACCAGCTGCTGTACACATGGGCTGAATGTTGGCACGTGTGTATGGGGCTTAAGGATGGGGAGAAAATGAATACATGATAATGAAGTGCTGAAAATAGGCAGTCTTTATCAGGCTTTCTGCAGCTTCTTATCTTGTATTCCATTGAAATGGCATTGAAATGGCATGACCCCATGTGGTTAAATAAAGTTGAGGAAATTAGACATATGCAAGACCCTTTCCTTTCTTCTCAAAACAGATCTGCAACATGTGGCTCTATTGGACTGCCTCTCTCGGATGAGGCAAAGTTCTAATGCATAAATTCCTATTGCCTACCTCCCCCACCCCCTCGCTGCACACCCAAGGGGAACCTGCTTTCACATCACTTTCCTCTCTGGCATTCCCATCACCTATGCTCTCCCCCTCTTAAACAAACCCCAGCCCCCCTCTCCCTCACCAGCTCCCTCGACCCTGTCCTGCTCTTTAATCATCCTCCCCTATCCTGATGTACCTTCACCCTTAACCCATACTAAGCCCATTGTCTATCCCATCCCAAACCCCCCCTCCCCCCAAATCTGCCAGAGCATATAAGACACCACTTTTATACGCCCCTCACTTTCTCCTTCCCCTACCCCAATTTGAAAACTATGCCTGGAAGCAATTGTAACATTGACTCTAGCATTACATAGTGGCCCTCTGCTGATAGACATTCCAATTCTCTTTCTTCCAACACAACAGTGTACTCCCCCTTCCCTGTCTACTGTACACTACACAGCGCTCAGATGTTAGTCAAGCTAATAATGTTGTTACGCTTAATACCTAAAAGCAATGCATAAGTAAGATTCCTGTATCTTATTCTAAAACACAGCTGCCATTTTGTATAATCTTAAAAAAGGAATGCAATTCACATAATACATATTAACAAGTCATGATATCCGCTATCTTATATAACATTGCCAATAACAGCGCTGAACCAATATTAATAAAATAAAATAAAATTCAATATGGTGAGATTAACATCCGGTAAAAGTTTGTATGGATACACCCGGTGCACAGCTTCAGTTTTATCCACCAGTCACCAAATCCAAGATGTCATCACCACATGTATCCCTCTCCCATATGGGTATGTACCACAGGCCGGACAATATAGCGCCCATAAGCTGTCTGTGATGTCCAAAGGCTAATTGAATAACCCGCACCCCAGCTGCTGTGGTGCTCTCCACTGTTCCAGGGATCTTTACCATATAAAAGCAGCTCACCATAGCGTAATACAGTTAACTTACTTTATTGGCCAGACCCCCCATAAGGCACACTTACAAGATTAAAAAAACAATTGCACATAGAATCATCGGTATGTTTTTCCTCTGTTGATGCTTGTGATAAAGCATGTTTATTGTGTGAAACGCGTCACCTTTCCTGTACCTGTGCCTTTGTAAGTTGTTTTTATGACCTCCTATTAATAAATTTTCATTGCATTGGGTTTGGGTGTGCAGCTATTCCTCCTTTTTCTCCATGTTTCTTCTCTGTGTTAGGACACGCTCTCACCCAGCCAGGATCTAGGCTCTGCATGGGCTCCCTTGTCTCCCAATCACTACAACGCCCTCTGTAGAAGTCGGGTGACGTAGCGCCTAAGGGCATGTCCACACGACGACCGGCGGTGACGTTTTGATGTTAGATTTGTTCCAAGTGATCGGGAGACGAGGGAGCCCGTGCAGAGCCTAGATGCTGGCTGGGTGAGAGCGTGTCCTGACACAGGAAAAACATGCCAATGATTCTATGTGCAATTGTTTTTTTAATCTTGTAAGTATGCCTTATGGGGGATTTGGCCAATAAAGTAAGTTAACTGTATTATGCTATGGTAAGCGTCAATTCTCTTACTTACAAAATATCATTAATACTGATCCAGGAACCACAGAAGCCATGTTCAGGATTGTTATGATACCATGTTTTATGAATTGCTCTTAAAGCATTGGTTAACCCAAAGAAAAAAAAAATGGATCCTGCTCCCCTGCTCCTTTAAAGCATGTTAAATGGCAGTGCTTGTGCTGTGTCATTTGGCCCCCTGTAACACCTAAAAAACCTGACTGATCCTGCCAGTTTCTACCCTCCCCTCTGTAAACTGCAGCCTGCTCTCTGTCTCCTTTCTGCTCCTGTGTTCTCCTCCTCCTCCCCTCCCTCCTGTTGCTTGCATAACTGTAACATGTATGCACCATCAGCACTGCCTACTATTGCAGTGTCCCCCTCTGTGTGTGATTTATTAAAAGAAATGCTGTAAATATCTCATTTAACAGTGGGGATCCGCAATCACATGACTGGCCGGCTCTCTCCTCCCGACTGACGTCAGCGCAGAAAACTCTGCCCCTCCAGCTGCATCTGTCAGATGAGGAAAGGAGAGAGCTGGCCGGTCATGTGGATCACAGCACTGAAATTAGGTATTTACAGCATTTTTTAAAAATAAATCACACACAGAGGGGGACACTGCAATAGGAGACAGCGCTGATGCTGCATACATGTTAGAGTGGCTTAACAACTCTTTAAATAAATTGAATGTATTTTCCTTGTATTGATACACATGCCATGATTACAGTATGTATACCAGAATTTTGCTATAACGTTTGTATTGGGCAATGTTCTGGGTCTTAATAAAAAAAGAATTAAAAAAAAAATGCAAGCATGATATCTAGATGACTTAATGAGCACCATCAGAATGTAAAACTTTCAAAAGGTTTATGGAATCTCCTTGCAGAAATTAAGCAGCTCTTACATTTGCATTAGGTCCACACCATTAATAGCAGACTTAATATTTTTTCCAATAATATCCATTAAGGAGCACTGATGACCTAGTAATAAATCATACTGGCATATAACTTGGGCAGGGTAGATTATTTTACAGTAGGAATATCTATGACTATTACAAGCAAACCAAACATTCTTCTTTACCCCTTGCCAATATTAGTGAAACGTCAAAAAAACAGGCTCTATGTATAATTCTGGATAAGGTTTTCTGTAGCTACTAAAGACTAAATAGTGCATATATGAAATAAGAATACTATCTGAGCTGGGGGGGATTTGATGTGTAAATTAGTTAACCCCATGAATCAGATACGAAAAATAATTGCCTTTGCTCACCCTGTTTTTAGGTGGACCAAGTGAAAGATATATTGCTAAAATGATAACAAACCCAAAACCAAAAATTAAATATATCGTAGTGTATAAATCCTTATATGCGTTGGCTGCATTTGTTTTCTTTTTTTTTTTTATCCCTTTTCCCTGTTTTCACCTAGCGATCTGGCCATTAACACACCTCTTATATTACAGTGCCTCTGGATGAGGGAGCACAGGACGCACCTTTGGCCAGCAGCATTGCCAGTCTGGTGGAAGGGTAATGTAGATGCATTAGCAGATATAGATACACTAACAAACTGAAGCCAAACTCCTGCTTACACTTTTTAAGCAGTTACAGCAACAGTCCTTTTCTTTTTTACAGTACCTATCCAAAAAAATGTGGTGGTGGCTCAAAGTTTCCAACAGGGCATCAAATCTACAGATACATGGATACAAATTGACCCAATGTAGTGCATTGTAAGTCCAGCTTTAGGTGTAAATATGATGAACTGACCAGAGAGCCTCATTTTCCAGCTAAACATTTATACAGGTTAATTTCAAAGTAAAATTTGCTTGGAGACACGAAATTGCCATACATTTATCAAGGCAATTAAACAAGCTGGAATAAGAGGCGGGGTGAAGTGATTTTAAAAAAAGGATACCATCGGCCAATAGGGGGACTTTGTTGTCTAGTCTAGAGTGGACTGGATCAGATTTAAAAAAAAGTACCGTATGTACACTGCTGTTTTTTTTATACAGGCCGTACAGCAGAGGTGTCAAACTCATTCCCGGGCTGCATCAGCATTATGGTTTCCCTCAAAGTGCCAGTTGTATCTGTAAGACTATGTAACTCTTTATCATATTAAATAATTGCCTCTGCAATTATTACTGATTTTAGTAAAAATGTAATAACTAGTTCAGGAGTACGGTACGTACAGAGTGCAGAGTTCAGGAGTACATGGTGTACAGAGTGCAGAGTTCAGGGGTGAGCTATGTACAGAGTGCAGTGTTCAGGGGTGAACTGTGTACAGAGTGCAGAGTTCTGGGTGTGCAATGTGTACAGAGTTCAGGGTGTGCACTGTGCACAGAGTGCAGGGTTGAGATGTACACTACATAGAGAGCAAGTTTTAGGGGTGTGCTATGCACAGTGTGCAGCACAGGCTGTCCACATCTCATTTCCACCCCCCCCCCCTTCTTGGCTCTGACCTCTGCATCACTCTCCCCCATTCCCCAACTCTGCACACATCTCTCCCCACAGCTGTCATCATCTTCCCCCTTTCAAAGATTCCTTGCATCTCACCTACCTAGTCCAGCTCTAGTATCTTAACTACGCAATCAATTTAGCATCCAACCAAGTAGGTCATTGTACTGCACAGTTGCTGGAAGATCTAAAAGTAATTGTACAGTTAGACTGTATCATGTAAGGTGGGTTTTGGTTCTGCAAACCATTGTTCAAGTTATCACAGTGCAGATCTAGTGACTGTGCAGCTGTCCAGTTGAGGTACCACTCTACCTCTTAAATGCTGAGAGACAAATCTGACAGAAGGGAGCCATCCCTTCTGGTTAACTCCTTGGTTGCTTTTTGGATAATTCAGGTCTGCTTATTACTGAATACAAGACAGAGTAAGGAATCAAGGTGTCTAAAGATATCAGAGCATATTCACTAAGTCCAACAATTCCTACTGATCAGGGTACCTTCATATGTCTGTAGCTCCTCCCCAACTTTAACAGATCTTTTTCAAGAAGAGGAACTGATTGCCTTGGTTGCATTTTTATGGACTGTCCACACAGCAACAGGGAAAGCTAAAGATTCATATTTACCTTTGAACACTTGTACAGTGATCTTTAATTAGAAAGATAAATTGGTGGCTGAGCACTGTCCACAACTGGTTAACTGTGTGTTGCCATTGCCTATCCGTTTTGGGACCCTTTGGCTAGTAATAAATAACATGTCTGTGCTACCCGTGTAGATATAAATGTTGGGGTATTTTGATGACATTCACTAGAACTGAAGAAGTGGCTTGGATAAGCTATGAAATGTCTTCAACATTATATATCCTGGAACAAATCCAGTTGAATGTGACCAACTACTACAAGCTACAATAAATACATTCCACTCATAAGGCGCCATAAGAGTTTTACCAGGACTGCAAGCTGTAATTTCACATGTCATATCCAGTGCATAAAGTTTGTGATATCTGCCAATAAGATTTGAGCATCTGAGTGGTCTGGTATCAGTCCACCAATCACAGTAAATGAGAGGGAATCGTTGTATGTTTCCCGTTGTTTCAGCCAATCAGTGCCTCTGCTTCACACAGAAGCTGCTCCTGGCCTAGACACACAGGAGGGTTTGCTCCATATTGTAAACAATAAGCAAGTATTTAAATGGTCTTTATATAATTTTTTGGGTAGGGAGCAGCAACTGGGGGGGGGGGGGGTCTTATTTACTGGACTTAAGTTAACTTTAATATTTATGTTTTCTCAAAAATGTAGGTGCCCAGATTATAGAAAAAAGTTTGGTACGATCACTGTACACACATAGTTAAAATTTATAACCACACTCTACTTTTTTCATGTACTCACAATCCATAAATTTGAGGGGCAATTTCCAGTCTGTTGAGGTGCATAAATAGTTCTATGTCATGTTTCTTCAGCAGGTAGTCTTGAATATTGTTAACCTTTGTCACAATAGCAATAGAAGGCCCAATGTCTTGAGGTCTTGCAAATGGTAAAGTTGAGATCCTTGCGCCTTTATCCTGCAAAGAGAAAGGAAATATAATTCTGAGTTTTAGGAATAATGGCTAACATTCTGTGAATTTATAAAGAATTCAAAGTGAATTAAATCCCAATTTAACATACAGATTTAAAATGTATTTTTGTTTTTTGGAAACCCTAAATACAATTTGAAAAACCTGATGCTCTTACAGTAAAAGGAGACACATTTTATGAAATCCTAATAATATAGGTCCATAAATTAGAAGAAAATGACCACTTTTAGTTTTATTGTCAACAGACAAGGGTCAGGTTTGAGTTGGCTTGAGGTTTGTGGCAGGAGTGACTCAGCTCTCCTAGGCTCAATATATTACAGCTTCAGTCAGAGAGACAATTATAGTCTCTGGTACTCTCACCTCAATGATATCTTGATCAGTACCCACCAGCATTATTTATATTGAACTAGTGTTTTATAAAAACGTAAAGTGGATCTTCACTCCGAAAACAGACTTTTGCTCCAAGCAACTCCCTTAGCAATATATATATTTTTTCTTTTGTTTTCTTTTCTTTACCCTGGCTCACTTCAATGCCTTCATTCTCAACTAGGTGAGAATGGTATGTCTTGCTCCTGCAGCCTCCTGGTATACCAGGGTCTCATATCCCAGGAGGGTGCAGTAGCTGGAAACAGACATAGCATGGGGTTGACTGCAAGACACCAAAGAGACAGCTGGCTCTCGAAGATGTAGAAAGGGAAAAGAGCATTGTAGAACCTGTTCAGTGGCAGAGGATCGCAGCAGGACATGGCTGGATTTGAGTATGCTTTCTGAAGAAAACCCTTCACACCAGGTAAGAGGGGATGAAAGAAGAATCAAAGGGGGTGAAGTTCCTCTTTAGGTTGATAATCGGGCATATGTCTGAAGACACCATGAAAGCCCCCCCCCCTCTTTTTTGTTTTTGCAGACCAGAGGTATATAAACTATATGGGGATGTAGGTGTCATCTTTATGTATGCTTTGGAACAATACACTTCTATAAACAGATTTTTATACTTTTGTTCATAGATTCCTATCCTTGCAACTTCAGTACCAGCACTGGGATCCATATGACGAAAATTTATTATAGATCTTTAATCTCTATAACTGAGATTTTTATCCATCTTGAACATAGGCATATTTAGCCTGAGTGGAATTTAGCTAAACCTAGTTGGGTTGAAATTGGTAGGTGCAGTTTTACCATGCTCACTCTGTGTGTTTACTTGTACTAGCTGCTTTGACAAAATCTAAACTTTAACGTAAACCAATTCTAACTAAGCATACGAAAAAAAAAAGAAAAAAAAAAAAGAAGAGGCTACTTTCACTGATCAGCACAGCCCTCCTGCTTTCTCAGCTTTTCCATTACTTATTTGTAGCCTCAATGACCAGTAGGAAAGTTCCTGATTCACACAATTTTTTTTTGTTTTAATACAGACTGTCTAACTGAGGTGCATTTAAAAAGTATATATATCCCTTGACATTTTCCACATTTTGTCATGTTACAACCAAAAATGTAAATCTATTTTTTTGGGATTTTATGTGATAGACCAACACAAAGTGGCACATAATTGTGAAATGGAAGGAAAATGATAAATGTTTTTAATTTTTTTTTTACTAATAAATATGTGAAAAGTGTGGTGTGCATTTGTATTCAGCCCCCCTGAGTCAATACTTTGTAGAACCACCTTTCACTGCAATTACAGCTGCAAGTCTTTTTGGGGATGTTTCTATCAGCTTTGCACATCTAAAGAGTGAAATTATTGCACATTCTTCTTTGCAAAATAGCTCAAGCTCTGTCAGATTGGATAGAGAGCGTCTGTGAACAGCAATTTTCAAGTCTTGCCACAGATTCTCAATTGGATTTAGGTCTGGACTTTGACTGGGCCATTCTAACACATGAATATGCTTTGATTGAAACCATTGCATTGTAGCTTTGGCTGTATGTTTAGGGTTGTTGTCCTGCTGGAAGATGAACTTCCGCCCCAGTCTCAGGTCTTTTGCAGACTCTAACAGGTTTTCTTCTAAGATTGCCCTGTATTTGGCTCCATCCATCTTCCCATCAACTCTGACCAGCATCACTGTCCCTGTTAAATAAAAGTATCCCCACAACATGATGCTGTCACCATCATGTTACACAGTGGGGATGGTGTGTTCAGGGTGATGTGCTGTGCTAGTTTTCTGACACACATAGCGTTTTGCTTTTAGGCCAAAAAGTTCAATTTTGATCTCATCTGACCAGAGCACCTTCTTCCACATTTTTGCTGTGTCCCCCACATGGTTTCTCTCAAACTGCAAACAGGACTTCTTATGACTTTCTTTCAACAATGGCTTTCTTCTTGCCACTCTTCCATACAGGTCATGATCTGTGGAGTGCATGATTAACAGTTGTCCTGTGGATGGATTCTCCCACCTGAGCTGTGGATCTCTGCAGTTCCTCCAGAGTTACCATGGGCCCCTTGGCTGCTACTCTGATTAATGCTCTCCTTGCCCGGCCTGTCAGTTTAGGTGGACAGCCATGTCTTGGTAGGTGTGCAGTTGTGCCATACTGTTTCCATTTTTGGATGATGGATTGAACACTGCGAGATGTTCAAAGCTTGAGATATTTTTAATAACCTAACCCTGCTTTAAACTTCTCCACAACTTTATCCCTGACCTGTCTGGTGTGTTCCTTGGCCTTCATGATGCTGTTTGTTCACTAAGGTTCTCTAACAAACCTCTGATGGCTTCAGAGAACAGCTGTATTTATACCAAGATTAAATTACACAAGTGGACTCTATTAACTAATTAAATGATTTCTGAAGGCAATTGGTTGCACTAGATTTTAGTTAGGGGTATCAGAGTAAAGGGGCTGAATACAAATGCACGCCACACTTTTCAGATAATTATTTGTAAAAAAAAATTTGAAAACCATTTATCATTTTCTTTCCACTTCACAATTATGTGTCACTTTGTGTTGGTCTATCACATAAAATCTCAATAAAATACATTTACGTTTTTGGTTGTACCATTACAAAATGTGGAAAATTTCAAGGGCTCTTACCCAGCTTTAAGGTGTGTATGGCTGGGTTCATGTCTATTGTAAAGGGTAGTATAGAGAAGAGTGGCACAGGATGAAGCACAGAGCACACTCAGTGTCAAGACAGGCTGCTTCCAAAATCAGGGAACTAACAGAAATACAGCTTTTTGAAAAACAAGATTCATGTCCTTCATTCCATTGTATGCAAAATCAACATTGATGCAATTTTTATTTACAAGAGCAGACAATGCATCCTTATTTTTCAAATGCTCTTTCTACATTTGATGACAAAAGAATGTTATTAAGAAAACCTCAAATTTATATTGGCTACTTTTTTCTGCCTGTGGTTTACCACGAATGCTGAACTGTGGGAAGCTGCTACTAAGCAGTTTAAAAGAAAATAAAATCAATGCAAGTAAATGAAAAATATGCAGAAATATAAACATGACATTTAACGGATGGAGGTTTGTTTCTTACCTTACCAGAATCCTGCTCGTATGTGGAGAACCAAGGCTCTGCGCTTCCCATAAGGTTTGAAAACAAGGCACTAAAACAATAAAATCTATATTACCAAAGGCAAAATTTGGCATGCTCAGGATAAGATGTACACATATGTATAAAAATATGTAAATAGGTGACACCATACTGCAGTTGAGTTAAATAACACCTCACCATCTGGTACAGGCAATACAGCAACTTGGGGTGTGTTGAGAGAGAAAATATGAATAAAATATACATTTTAAAAATAAAAAGGCTTCAATTGCACTAAATGTGTTGCACTGCAGTGCCATTCATTTTCAATGGCTTCTTAAGACCCCTTTCACATTGGGGCGGTGTGGGCAGTAGAGGTAAAGCACCGCTAGATTTAACTGCGCTTTACCGCTGTTATAGTGGCGCTTTTAAGCCGCTAGTGGGATGTTTTTAACTCCCAAGAAGGGGTTAAAAAGTGGTTAAAAACGCCCATGGTGCAGCACTTCTGAAGCACCTTTCAGGTGCTTCGGGAAGTGCTATCCATTCATTTCAATGGGCAGGGCGGTTTAGGAGCACTCCCGCACTGCCCCAAAGATGCTGCTGGCAGGACTTTTTTTTCCTGTCCTGAAAAGTGCAACACCCCAGTGTGAAAGCATCCAGGCTATCACTCTGGGGCTGCAGTGGAGGCAGTATTTCGGCACTTTACAGGTGATATTTTTCACGTTAAAGCACCTGAAAACCACCCCAGTGTGAAAGGGGTCTAATACACATATAACGTAGTATAGTGCAGACTGCACTTACCACCAGTGGGGGGTGATGTTTATTAAATAAAATACCCCCAACCAATAATGGGGGAAGGGGTTAAACAGCACTGCTACTAAACACCAACTTTGGGAGCGGAAGGGGTTAATACCACTGTCGCTGACACCAATGCTGCAGGCTATTTTTGTGGTCATTGACACAAATGTTGGGGGTTTTTATTGAAGCCACTGACACCAATGGCTTCAACTTTCTTTTCAGTGTACATTGTACCTTGCAAAAAGTGCAGCAGAACCAACATTTTCAGGTGTTAAGGTGTGTTACAGCTTGTTCATTTTGAAAGGGTCCTGCCTAACTCGTTAATGCACGAAAGCACACCACTACTATTGCTGTCTGTGTGAAGTGTCAGGGCCCACAATTGAGTTCCTCTATTATTTTCAAGTAGATCACCACTGGTAGAGACAAACAAATGACTGAAAGTAGGCATGGTTTTATGTTTCTTGAACTATAGTGAGTATTTTTACTCCTTTCAACATCCTCTGAAATGTATTCACCTTACAGCTCCCTTGCTAGCCAAACATGTCAAAAGTTCAATAGTAGGGAAAAACAAAATATATATATAAAAAAAAAAAAAAACGATAACCGTTTTTGTCTTTGCGCACCCTTACTATACCACTAGGCTCGGGACCAAGAGGTCAGTTGTAGCAAGAATAATCTGGGCTATTTGGTGAAGCGAACTAAATAAGGAGGAAGAGATCTGATAGATCTCAGAAGATTATTTAAAAGTGGTTTTCAACTTACTAGGCATCATGTTCCAGGTAATCAGGATTCAACAGAACCTTCATTTCTTCACTAAAGAAAAAATATACACATAATACTTGTTTAATACATTCATACAGCAAAAAAATGTGTTAATAAGCACATCATTCTCACATTCAGAGATTCAGGGAAAAAGCATAAAACATTAATTCTAGATGCAAATCTTAGATCAGAGGGGAAAAAAAGCTTACTGGACTATGTGCAAAACTTTAACCAGCCTCAGTTCTTTTTTATTTTAGTCTCCTGTATCTGAAATGTGGCTGTAGCATGAGTGTCTCTATGCTGAAAGACTTACAGCCGAGACGAGCCCCAGAGGAGACTGTCATAACTCCATTACAGTCAACAAAATGTACCAACAATGCAGTATAAGGTAATACCTAAGATGATAGTAATTTTCGTTCATCTAAAGATCAAAACCTGAGTATGTAGAGCCAGCTTATCTATATATTGCACACCAATTGCAGTGGCGACAGTATGGTGGCAGTGGCATGCAGGAGCAATGTGATACAATACAGGCTCACGGCCTCCCTAGGGCCGGCCTGGTTACAGTGACAAAGAAAACAAGAACAATGGCCCGGGATACCAATCGAATGACCAATTTTACCTTCTCATCTGCATTAGAAAAATAATGGGTGGAATCTGTTTTAGTATTTAGAAATAAGTAACTGTATAGATGTGCCTTTCGTATATCCATTATCTTTCCTTTCAGTGCTACAAGGAAAATGAACATCCTCTATAATTCTGCATAAAAAGTATTTTTTTTTTGTTCAGAAATATACATACTAATAAGCGTTTCCAGATAAAATTCAGAAATGCCAGTATCTTCTATATGACAAAAGAATAGTTATTTTTCAGCCGCTTGTTTTGCAACAGAAGAAATAAAAAGCAGCTTTTTCTTCCAAGCACCTGTGACAATCATTAATCCTCTTGTTATTAGTGAAGAATAAATGAAGTAACATTAATCAATGGTACCTAACCATTGGCATTTATTACTGCCAGATAAGCAAAGAATTTGAGAAGAAGGCATCCAGTCCACTATGCTATTTCCAATAAGAAAAATAATAATATAAATACAGGTATGCTATGATGAATATATTAAAGGCAGACAGAACATTACCCATCTATTGATATTATGCTATCTGCAGACAGGTCAGTTTAAAATAAATAAAATCTTTTTTTGATAATATTTTCCCACAATCCTGTTCATCACTGGCATGTCTATTACAACTGTGCAAACAATGGTGTAATAGCCATCTATAGTTGTTGACAAAACATAAACCTATGGCAAGTTTTCTGATACCTGGAGATGTTTGATTTATGCCCATTTTATGGCAAATACAAAATGGCTTAGCAATGTTTTAGATATGTGTGCTGCACAGTGATTAAAGTTCAACTTTAAGACTGGTCCAAACACAAAACACTAGTTCTCATGATAATGAGCTATGCGTTTCGGGTAACATTTCTCATGAAAGTAAACATGACACTGACATATTTTTTGTGCTAAAAAAACTAGCATTCAAAATAAGAAGGTGAATGACAAGCGTAACATTTTGACAAATGAACAATAAAATATAATTAAAAATTTAAATTTTGGACTAAAACTAGTTACTTATTATGTTGAAAATTTTATACACTTCTATTACATACAAGTTATGCAATAGCTTTATTTTAAAAGCAAGGTGCCAATTCTTAAAGTATTTGTTAGCCTAAAAACAGATCCTGCTCCCTTAAAGCATGTTATACAGCTCAGTGCTTGTGCTGTGTAATTTGGCCCCTTCTATCACCTAAAAAAAAACCTGGCTGATCCTGCCTGGCTATACCCTCCCCCCTGTAAACTGACCACGGTGTATCATGGCTGCTGAGCGCTGACACTGTGGTCAGTTTACGTGCCTCTGTCATCTGCAGCCCTGCTCTGTCCTTCTCTGTGCCGCTTTCCCCTCCACCCCCCTGCCTGTCTGCTTGTGTCAGTGCCTGCCTCCTCCCCTCCTGCTTCTGAAATAACTACTATAACACCCTCCCATCCCCTCTGTAATATAACAATATGTGCTCCTGTGCTTGTGTTATATAAAAGAATATGCCAATCTGTATCTATATCAGAGCGGCTCTCGGCACTCACGTGACTCCTCAGCTCTCTCTCCCCTCCTTCCCGACTGACATCATTGGGAGTGCTCGGCCCCGCCCACTGGAGCTGTTAGCCAGGCAGAAGAGAGAGCCAAGGAGTCACTTGAGCGCTGGGAGCCTCACTCATATAGGTACAGATCGGCATATTTTTATATGACACAGACACAGAGACACATATTGTTACATAGGGGATGCAAGGATTTTATGGTAGTGGCTTAACAACCACTTTAAGTGTTAATTAAAGTGCCCCTGAACTCAAACAAATGAAGATTTGTTATGTTATAGGAAATATCTAGAAACTGTAAATATGCCTAAACAGTACCCCAAAAAATATATATTTATTCTGGTATTCATACTGAAAAATAGCAGTAAACCATGTGGTATATGTGCGCCTAGGCATTTGTTTTCCTACAACCTCATAGCTGTATATCTGAAGTGTGAGATTTAAGGCACTGCTAGTGTCAGGAAATTTGGAGTGATATTTTTATATTACTGTGCTGCTCACTGTTCTTGATAGAGGCTCTGACAGAGGAAGGAAAGCACTGCCTTTACTAAGATGACTGACAAAGAAACATAGTGCAGAACAAGGCATGGTAAGTCAGTAATAGGGAAGAGATTGGATGCAGGGAGGTTAGTACTTTGTTCTCTGCCCGGCTTTTTTGGGCACAGCTCCAAGAACTTAGCTCTTCTTTAACACCATCCATCTGAGCTCATACAGATATCCGCCATTCCAAAAGTAGGCATTCTTCCATGGCACAGAATATGCAGCATTAATACACATCACACTACATAAAGTAAATGCATAGATCATATAAGGTGTAAGCGGCGCAGCATGTTCTTTAGTTGGAAGTGCTCAGTGAGTTTGCACCCAGCACTGTGACTGAGCTGTCTCTGAGCTAGGATGGGCTCCTAATCATGTGATTGCTGTAAGAGCCAATCACAGTGATCCAACGATCAGGATGCCAACCTTAGGATGTCAACAATCCTTTGAAAGGCAAGCAGCAAGGGTTAAATAATGCAATGAATAAGCATTGGGCTGGTTTGGGCTATCTAAGTATTAACCGCTTTAAAGTGGTAGTAAACTCTATTTATTTTTACCTGCAGGCAAGCTTGTAATAAAGCTTACCTGTAGGTAAAATGAATATCTCCTAAACGTGCACCATTTAGGAGATATTCTAGCAAGCATCAGCCGGTGAAGTCACTGATGCATGTGCTCTGAAGGAAGGGCATACCCGTGCCTTTCTTTCAGATCTGTGACATCATTAGATGGCTGGAATCCACCAACCTGGAAGGAAGACCGGTTGAAGATGGAAGCCTCTGCAGCGGTGATAGCGCACCACTGGAGGGCTTCATTTTAAGGTACGTTTTTCATAATGTGCTAATATGCGGTGCATACTAGTACATTACGATATTGCCTTCCAAGGTGAAACATTTTTTCTTTGAAAGACTTAACTAACGCTTTAAGAATCTAAAATTAATCTTGTAAACCTGAGATTCTCTTTAAGACATGCAATTATTAGACCTCATTGTTAATATCTTTCACATATATCTACATGTATGCTAATGCCTAAATCCAGACATGTTTTATTTTGTTTTGGGTAGAGCGGGTAGGAGTAAACATTTCTTTAAAATTTTAATTTTTTTCTGTGGCCATATTTGGGAGCCTTTACCTCACTTGCAGTCCTGTGATACCTGTACAAGAAATGAGGGGTACAATTGTCACCGGGAAAAGAAAGTTGCAAAACACTGTCAGATGTTCTACCCTCTTACCTAAAATGTGTCTTTGTTTTTGTGTCTTGCACTTACATTACAAAATGCGCTTACATCAAAACCATATTGCAATCGCCAGTTTCATTTAAACAAGCCTCCTACCGCCCGGCCATCCAACGCTCCTCTCCTCCAACACCTGGGCGTCCTAGAAGCCGCTACACTGATTCGCCTCGGGTCGCCGTGTGGCCTCAATGTAAGCGCATTTTGTGTTGGAAATAAGCTGCTTTGTTTAAAGAGATACACTATGAGGGTTTTCTCTGCTTGTCTCCCATGACTGCCATAATTGGAGAGCAATGAATACTTGTGGTGTGGGTCCTCAAAGACAGATTTGGGATGAGATCCCTTTGCTGACTGACAGGCTGTTATTATCCTAAGTTCTGGTGAGCCCCCAATGTATGCACTTGCATGCGGTGACCAGTGGTGAAGGATGCAGTTTTGAAGCATTGAAGCTGTCTATTTGAAAAGGACTTTATTTTTTGCACTTTATATATATATATATCTTTTGCACTATTGTGTTTATAATCTTTGCACTAGCACTTTTTTGCATGAGTTGCTTAATTGCTTTGCACAAGAACTATTCACATAGGATTAATAATTTGATTCTAGCGCTGCTTTTACTATAATGAATTTTTAGTAAATTTTTACTTTGCATTATTTACTTATAGCAGCTGCTTTATATTATATTATATTCATTAGTATATTTATTTGACACTTTTTAGCGCTGTGTTTTTTTCTGTTAAATACATAACACAAAATCCTCTTCAAACATGGAAGACAATTGAATATATTCTTACCTGGGCTCTGCAGCTTCACTTGCATGCATGAATGCCTGATGATCACAGTGGAGTATAAACAATAATGGTGCCAGCAATTCATGCATTCCCTAAATAAAAGACAAACATAAAGTAGGCAGTTAAATACAGGCAAAGAGAACTAATGGGCAGCCTACACACCTCCAAGCAGTGACAACTGGTTCAGAAGAGTGGTAAAAGTGGCCACCTGTGTCAAATTGGAGCAACAATCCCTAAACAGAGATGGGGATCTTCAACATTGATTATCAACTACACATAATGCCAAATTCATAAATCCACCAAAGCAATTTTGAGAAGTCACACCTTCAGCCCATGTGATTCGAACAATAAACCCCTAAGGAGTTTATGTATAAAGCCTTTGCTGTATGAATGTAACAGACATCCACACAGTCATAACAAAAATGTTAGCTCCTAAGGTTTAGCTCCTATATTGTTAGTGCCATCTAGTTAGCCATAATGTGTCTTTTTTTTTTTTTTACTGAAATACCTCAATCAGGGAATAAACACATTAGGGTCACTAGATGGTGCTCACAGTTTAGGAACTATTGTGTATAGGAACTACACCTATTAGAGAAAATACACCAAATTTCATACTGATTGGGTGGATGTTTATTATATTGGTACAGCAAAAGTTTTATACATAAACCCCTCGGGGTCCTAGACTTCTTAGCACCCTGATAACTAGATTATATAATAAGTACAGGGTCGTTTTTCAACATTTTATACCACCCACCTGGTTTTTGGACATTCAGCATCTGCCTTGACACATTCCATAGTGATTGGATTAAGAAAACTATAGAGGCTAAAAATGCTGGTATATGTTCCTGACATTTGTTTGCACTGAAAAAGCTGCTTGGGTAAGCAGAAAAACAATTTCAACATTACAAAACAAGAATGATGTAATGCCTCTACTACAAGCTATAGCATTCAATGATCAGTCCACTCCCCAACGCCAGTTCCATGGCTTTCTAGCCTACATTTATAAACCCAAAAGGTATAACAAAGGACTTTTCAATGCAGGGCTACAACCGCACAAAACAAACCTAAGTAGTAGGTCAGCCGGGAGTTCTCTCACCCCAACAGTAGCTTACTGCTTTGGGAAACACATATGACTTTCTAAACAGGGAAAACAATCTGGTTTAGAGCATTGGCTAGGAAACCCACCCTCTCTTTCTGTAGATAGACCCTATAACTAGTACACAAAGCAATAGATATATAATCCTGTTTATGGTTTTGTCTTCCTCTGGAGCCCTTTATCAGTCTGGCCACTAGACATACCCCATCATAGACAATTTCCCAGGTCATCTGGGGCTCCATTTGGTAAGACAGCCACTATCCTTCCCCCCCGCCATAAACCTATTTTGTAAAATTAGACAAAATGTAAAATTAATATATAATAGGACAGTCTTTGCATGAATATAATTTTAAACTTCTTAACCTAATCGTACTCAGCATTGCATATTTATAGTTCTAAACTTTGAATATATGCAAATTCAGCTGTTTTGAAATCAATATATAATTTGCTCTGAAAAAATCTTTAGATGAAAAGTAATTATATAAAATTAAGCCAGTGTTTTTTTATTAAACTATTTATAAATTATCACTTCGCACTAGCAAGTGCATAATAGCAGTTCTATGATTTTTCTCTACACATCTTTGCTAGTTCAAAACACACAGATATAATCAAGGAAGTGTTACCACAGGTATTTAAAGGTGGCTATAGTCATGTGATCTGGAAACTGAAAACATCCCCAATGCGGACTAAGTATATATCACTACCCTAAGGCCCCATTCACACTGGGCATTCAGCCTCGTGCATCTAATCCTGGTGGTTTCATGGACCCGAGAAGCACAGGTGTGGTATCCAGTCCCTCTGCCTGCAGTTTGCCAAAGTCTATGATGGCTAAAATATGTTGCTGATGCACACTTTTCCAAGTGGTGCTCACATTTAAGGGCATATGCATTCAGGGATGTATGCTCAGCGCAGATTACTGCGTTTTGTGTGTATGTGGCCTAAAGCAGGTTAAAACACTAGGGGATATTTACTAAAACGGGTGCACACAGAATCTGGTGCAGCTGTGCATAGTAACCAATCAGCTTCTAGGTTTTATTCTCAAAGCTTAATTGCTAAAGCTGAAGTTAATTGTTTTTTTTTTTCAGCTGCACCAGATTCTGCATACCCAAAGGTAGTAACAACAATCATTAATTAATCTCTACTAACATGTATAGGCCGAGGTGTCAGTGCTGCCAAGGCACTTGTTAAGGTCAAGGTAGGAACAGAGGACCCGACATAACCAGTGCCTCCTGGGGGGGGAGGGGTAGTGATACACATACTTGGTACAAGCATAAGTCTATACTCAGACACAAAGGTTAAAAAGAATGAAAAAAATAAAAAAGGGGCACACTCGGAAGACCACTTTATCTTTTTTTCTTTACAGTTACTTTTCTATGTTTCCAAATGAAGACTGCTATGTTATAGGGAAGGTCTACAAATGTAAATTGTGCCAAAGCAGCACCCTGAAAGTTTTACCTTTTGTATGGAATGCCTCCTGAAAGATTTTATACTTTGTGGCATGTGAGAGTTACTAGGAAGTCCTGAGCCTACAGTTTATAGCTGTATATCTGACATTTGAATTTCAGGAGCTGCTGCCTCTGACTGCTAGTTTCAGGACACTAAGGAGTTGATTTACTTCCAGTTGTTTTTGTCAATGCATAACAGAACAAGCTAAAGTTAGGAGTTGATTGGCCACCATGCACAGCTGCACCAAAATTTGCAGTCGCCAGTTTTATTAAATCAACCCGAGAATGAGATTTGGTGATGTCACTACTGTGCTGTTGCCTGTTTATCTTGCTGTAGACTCTGTCATTGGGAAGGAACACTCTGCCTCTTCTAAGATGATGGTCTCCACAAAGAGACACCATGCTGGTAAGTCATTAACGGGGAAAAGATCAGCTTGAGGAAGACCATGCGCAATACTGGTGACTAGTATTTTATTTCCATCTGTTTTTTGCACACAGTTTCCAAAGCTCAGTTACTCCTTAAACTAACAAAGGGACTAAATGGGTCAAAAAGGCAAAGATAAAACGGAAAGGATTAACATTTTGGGCAGAAATGTGCATTTCACTTGTTAGTGCTCATTTTCTCATTGCTTATACAACTCTCCATATCTGTTAAAAAACAAGCTCATATCTTGTTAGAATTACTGCAAGCACTGACGCATCATGACACACTTAGGCCGGCCGTACACAGTTCGAATCAGCAGGAATCATCAATGGGCAGGCTGAATGTACCAATTTAATCAATCAATCAACTTGGGTACAATCAGCCTGCCGTATTTGTTTCCAACTATCACAAGCGGCTGCTATAGCTGCTAGAGATAATCACTCTCACCTACCCCCACCCTTCTGCCAGAGAAGACAATTGCTCGGCAGGAGGGATTCCCCAGTCACCGCTCTCTGTGATCATTAGGGAAACCAGCAAATTTCTTTCCTGCAACCTGTGATTGCAGGAAAGAAATCTGCACTGTCTATTGGCTACCTTATAAGAGGAAACTTCAAAAAATGTATCAATCTTTGAAGAGAACAGAGATGCCAGCAATGAAAATTACATGCATCCTGTTCTTTCTCAGTTTATTTCTCCACCAAAGCTCTTCAAGCTATAAAAAAGACAAGTCCCTGCAATTTACAGCCAATATCATACTGGCATTCACTGTCAAATTAAATCACACATTAAAAATCTAGCCTATCACGGCATCATTAAGTCTATAGTCTTTTAAAGAGTTAAATGAATGCATAGAAACATAAACAACATAAACACCATACTGGAAGATAGCCAATCAGCAACTACCATTAGGCACTTTTTTTTTCTTCAATCATGGTTAATCCCTCTTACTTATGAGTAGGAACAACATTAATTAAGTGACAAAGGTATATTAGCATGCATATTAAAAAGGAAAAAAACATAAACATAGACAAGAGGTGTCTGTTTCTACATCACTATAGGGGTTAAGGCTGCAGCAAACAGAAAAACAAAAGAAGAAAAAAAAGAAAGCAGAGGTAAAGTTTTCTCTTTGTCAACAGCCTGTAGGCTCGCAAAATTGAACCTGTTCTTTATATGCCTGTGTTCATTTAGCCCACCAAGCAGTCTTTATTAAAGCTGGAGCATCAGGCAGTCAAAGTTCATTAATACCATTTATGTAATCTATGCAGTTTCAATTAACTCAGCAAGACACTCAACTGCATGATAAGAGTCTCATTAATTCAATAAAACCCTATAACTATTAACAATATGGTCTATGTTAAACGGGGTGTCACCTACTACAAAATAATGGCTTAAACAGCTTGTGAGGAGACTTAAGTTTTTCACTTCTTTTAAATGTTATTGAGTTTAAATATTCATTCCTTATGCAGAAAGGTGTTATTTCTCTGTAAGGCATCTCTGAGATATCAAACCCAAGCAGGGGGTAATTAAGCTGTTTTAATTCTTACCCAGTAATAATATTACTTTCTAGTTCAGTAAATGACAGACTTTGTTTAAAATTATAATCGGTTCCCCACTTCAATGCTTGACGTGCCTGGGGTGCATTCACTTAACGCTGTGGGAATGGACACCGTTGAATAATTACGACCAAGTAAATTTATAAAGAAAAAAATAGAAAATAAAAAAAAATTGCTCACCATTAATTTTTATTTGGCTTAACGATTTGCTTTTGCATCGCAGTTAACATAGCTAGGAAATATGCATTTTCTAACTTGTTTATTGCTTAGTTAACGTAATTTGATTTTGGAAAGTTCTTTAGTGTCTTCTCCCAATGTTCTCTGTCGAAAACTAATACAAAAACGGCATTAACTTGAAAATGAGGCTCTTCTAGCAGGCTCCCTAGGATCCTCCAAAACTTTGATGGCTGTTAAATATAGCAAAGTTCTGTTCACTCTTCTCTAACATGGGTTTGGAATATACTTCTTCTTTTAGACTTTCCTCAAGTTGCTTTTTAATGTACTGAATAGTTTCTGGGCATTTAAGATGTTACTTATTTGTGAAACATAAAGTTGTTGATGCTTTTAATGAGTTAAACACATGCGTTTTCACACAAATGCATTGTCAGCTGAGCTGCAAATTACAAAATAATAGTGTTTTATAAATGTATATGTATATATATATATTCCACTTCCAAAATGGAAGCTGAAACAATGATCGACAGGTTGACCTCTCATTTGATGGTGTCTTCACAGTTTCAGGGCTAACACGCAGAGCCAGCAGCATGACACCAATGATCTGTAACAGTGACATTTTTACCACCGCTGTAAGGGGGCATTCTTCCCACTGATCGCCAATGTAAGGGTAGTTTTTCCATCTGACTCCCAATAAATTGGTTGTAGCAAGGGATCCTCGAGACCTGAATATGATTTCATGTGTTCTTCTGGCACAAATAGATTGAGAAAAGCTGCTCTAGACACTATTGCCCTGTATGTATGTCCATACTGTTCTGTCTTGAAAAGAGTCTGTAGGTACAGGATATTCTAGCAGGTGTAAAGTGGCGGCACCTAGAAGTAACTGCATATAGCTGCCACAGACATAGTTGTCCTCTGCTGTGCTTGAATGTGGTGCACTGATGACTTCACAAAGTCCAACATTTACATGTGGTGTTGGAGCTTGTTCTCCCTCCCAGCCCACAACATTCCTATAGGCCCATCACTAAGATGGGAATGTCTCTTTAGCGAGTAGGAATGTGTGTGAGGCAAGAGGGATCAGGCAAGCTCCATCACTACCAGGAACTGCCAGAGATTTCCGTGGTCAGAAAAGGTAAGGAATTGGCAGAAGCTGGAAAAGGAGAGGAGTTGCAGGTATTTGTAGATACTCTGGGTACCTGTGCTTTTTATCTGCAAGCAATTCTCTCACTCTCTTTTTAAAGAGAGTCACCTTAAAGAGCTCTTCCCACTTGTGGAGTTGGGGGCACAGCCAGGGGTCAATTCTTTAGTTCCCTCTTGTTTGTGGTGGCTTTTTTTGGGTGGGGGGGGGGGTTATGGGGGTCCTTGAGACAAGGATTTGGCTTCTCCCCAACTAGGACAAACTAATATGAATTTAGAGGATTCCAGCTTGTTGAAGAGCAGGTCCCTGTCTGCCAAACACAACAGACCAAGTATGCATAAGTTTTAAACTAAGAGTTTCTACATTATCAGTTTTAGTTGAGAACTTTAATAACCGGTTACAAATATGAGGAATTTACATATGATGAAAAAATGCATAAAGGTTACCTTTAGTCCAAAAGTGCATAACAAAATGTTCAGCATATGCTGAGATACCATGTTGTATATAAGTCTTGACATTTTTTCTGTAAGAGCTAAGCTATGCTTTATCTAATCCCATCAACAAATGCTTCCTACTGGTCAAATGTGATGGGTGGCCAGGCTAACCGATAGAAAAACTTGGGACATTTAGAGGGTATGACTGGGTTGACTTTCCCAGTAGAAGTCAACATATCCATAGAATGTCAACTCTGCGTATCTCTAGATTTACTGATAATTTTGACATGTGGATTTCACAAAGATTAACTTGTGCTTTATTGTTTTTGTCTGTTTAATGAATTGATAACACTAAATGATTAAATTAGGCTAACAGTAAAAAAGTGTATTAAATTTAGCGACATGAAGGTACATATTAGGGTTTAAGGATAGAGAAAATCTACGATGGGCTTTAATAGTGTGGTAATGTTGCCTGGTAGTGGTAGGATAAGCAGGATAGACTCAATGCAGAGACATGACATGGATTTGGCAGAATCGCAGGTGCTACCCTCTACAGTCCAGGAAGAACAATTACTCTAAGCTGTGTTTACATATTTTTTGTCCATTTAACTTGAAGTTAATCTTTAAACGAGCTATACTCGATGGCGCACAACATTATATATATATACACAATTCTTCCTTTATAAGAGAAACCTCCAAGTAGTGATCCAGACTGTTTATTAACTGGATAATACAGTATATCACATTTGGGTAAAGATAGTTGATGTAAAAAATGGCAAACATAGTTTGGAGTTGAACTACTCAACATAGGCAGGTGCTCAACAAAACCTCTATATTGTACTGGGCAAAAATGAATGTACAGCACTGGTCCATAATGATGCTACATGACTCATTCTTGTCAGCAGCTCCTCTTTATGGAACTCATTTCAGGACAGTGTTGGATCATGGCTTGATGCAAGCTATTTATTTTTTACATGAACGAGAAATGTGCATTACAATGTAGGACTCTTTTGTACCTGAAGGCCAATGTCATTGTTAGTGGAACACTGGTGAATTTCATCCAGTGATGAGATACCGCCAGCAGTTTATGTCTTCACTTCTACACATGCACAGTAAAGCTGTCACTCTCTTACAGCATAAATTCCCAGTAATCTACTTGACATTACAGAGGATGCATTAGGCTTTTGCAATGGTCCCAGCAGATTACTAGAACAATAAATCCTGAAGTCCCCGGAAGACATAAAGCCAAGAACCATGAACACTTAAAATATTAATTATGAGTATATTGACTCTTTAACCATAAAGAACATACAGTTGTGTTCATAAGTTTACATACCCTGGCAGAATTTATGATTTCTTGGCCATTTTTCAGAGAATATGAATAACAACACAAAAACATTTCTTTCACTCACGGTTAGTGTTTGCCTGAAGCCATTTATTATAAATCAAATGTGTTTACTCTTTTTAAATCATAATGACAACAGAAAATGTCCAAATGACCCTGATTAAATGTTTACATACCATGGTGATTTTGGCCTGATAATATGCACAAAAGTTGACACAAAGGGGTTTGGATGGCTATTAAAGGTAACCATCCTCACCTGTGATCTGTTTGCTTGTAATTAGTGTGTGTGTATAAAAGGTCATTGAGTTTCTGGACTCCTGAGAGACCCTTGCATCTTTCATCCACTGCTGTACTGACGTTTCTGGATTCTGAGTCATAGGGAAAACAAAAGAATTGTCAAAGGATCTGCGGGAAAGGTAGCTGAACTGTATAAAGCAGGAAAGAGATATAAAAAGATATCCAAGGAATTGAGAATGCCAATCAGCAGTGTTTAAACTCTAATCAAGAATTGGAAAATAAGGGGTTCTGTTGGACCAAACCACGGTCAGGTAGACTAACTAAAATTTCAGCCACAACTGCCAGGAAAATTGTTCGGGATGCCAAGAAAAACCCACAAATAACTTCAGGACTCTCTGAAAACACGTGGTGTGGCTGTTTCAAGATGCACAATAAGGAGGCACTTGAAAAAAGATGGGCTGCATGGTCGTGTCGCCAGAAGAAAGCCATTACTACACTAATGCCACAAAGTATCTGACTTACAATACACCAAACAGCACAGAGACAAGCCTCAAACCTTCTGGCACAAAGTAATTTGGAGTGATGAGACCAAAATTGAGCTTTTTTGGCCACAACCATAAACTCTACATTTGGACAGGATTCAACAAGGCCTGTGAAACACGGAGGTGAATTGTTGATGTTTTGGGGATGTGTGAGCTACAAAGGCACAGGAAATTTGGTCAAAATTGATGGCAAGATGAATGCAGTATGTTATCAAAAAATACTGGAGGAACATTTGCATTCATCAGCCAGAAAGCTGCACATTGAACATACTTGGACATTCCAACATGACAATGATCCAAAACACAAGGCCAAGTTGACCTGGCATTGGCTACAGCAGAATAAAGTGAAGGTTCTGGAGTGGCCATCTCAGTCTCCTGACCTCAATACCATTGAGCCACTCTGGGGAGACCTAAAACATGCGGTTCATGCAAGACAGCCCAAGAATTTCCAGGAACTGGAGGTTGTTTGCCAAGAGGAATGGGCAGCTTTACCATCTGAGAAGATAAATAGACTCATCCACAAATACCACAAAAGATTTCAAGCTGTCATTGGTGCTAAAGGGGGCAATGCACGGTATTAAGAACTGGGGTATGTAAACTCTTGATCAGGGTCATTTGGGTAGTTCCTGTTGTCATTATCATTTAAAAAGAGTAAACACAGTTGATTGATAATAAATGGCTTCAGCCAAACAGTAACCATGAGTGAAAGGAATGTGTTATCATTCATATTCTCTGAAAAATAGCCAAGAAATCATAAATTCTGCCACGGTATGTAAACTTATGAGCACAACTGTATGTGGATCAAATGTCTTATTCCCTTTGGATACAGTGGAGAAGGGTTAGAACATGAGTCAGTTTCGGGCTGTCTGTGTGCCAAGGTTTGTCTCACAACCTGCTTTGATGACCATGTGTCACAACAGGAAGTAATGGGGCAGATAAAGCAATACAAGCTCACTCTTTTGGTAGAATTAATGAAGGACAACACTGTGTACCAGTAGTTTCGTCCAACACTCTGTTTGGAACCGTGTGTCTGTCGGGCTTTGACTGAGTACAAGATTGGGAAGAGGTGACATAGGTTTCCCTTATTCTGTAAACTAGGTGTATGTCAACACGAGTATTCAAATGTATGGCACCGTCTTAAATACTAAAGAACCGATAAAAAGTCTCTTATACTTACTATTGTGTAAGGAAAGTGAGTACCAATGACAAACCGACTTCGGTAAATAATAGTTAGTTGACACAAATGAGAAAAATTTACTATTACTGTTGTCCTTGATGGGTTTACTGGGACTAGTTCTCAAAT
>BLSH010241806.1:3732627-3745819 GCA_018402905.1 Glandirana rugosa
TTGAATCAACCAAAGATTCCCAATGACGTGTAATCTTCTTAAGAGGTCAACGTATTGTAATAATCGATCTTAGATCAGTTTGGATGACAATGTTTTCAAAACTTAATTTGGGCAATGTTCTACCCCTACCATATGCACATATACATAAAAGTTGAATTTTCATTTTGTATGAATAGAGAATTGTCCATACATATAGGATTGTTACTTGACAGTACACGGGGGAAAAACGGACAATTTATATGGTCACTTTCACGACACAATAAAGAAAAATCATTTACGTTTTTACTGAAAAAAATAAGGGAGACGGAGATCACTTGGGAATGTATTTAGGTCACTTCACTGATCGGAGTCCCCTATGTGTTTCTTCTTCGTTTAATGGGGTGTATTCAACATGTTTAATTCAAAACTTTTGTAACAGTAGGTTTGACTAGATTCTAGCTAATAATGTTATGCAACTGGAGAATTCTTCTAATGTGCAGTAACCCTTAGAAACCAACTAAGTTCCATTGTAATTGCTACTCTAAGCTAATGAATGGTTGGACACGTGATTGATTAGTACAGGTCACTTTGCTCCTTTTATTGCCCTATTAAGTAAACCTATATTGATATATAAAAGATAGTAAAGAAAAATTAACTATTACATCATCTTCAGTCCATACAAAAACCATGTCCTGATTCCTCCAACCAGCTGAAATAATCAAGGGGAGGGACATAACCAATAACAGACATTGCTATTCACTCTACTATATACCACAAGGCTGCTCAACCTGTATTTTTTGGCCTATTCATAAAATGCAGGCCGCAGTGTGGAGTCCCACGGAGTTCTCCGCCAAACACAACAGTGCAAAAAACTCCATGATTGGTGGAGAGGCTGGTTACATGACATTGACAGATGACATGACAAGGTCCTCTTTTCCGATTTCCTAGCTTAAATTTTTGCTTTCTGTGGCACCTCTGTGTCTGCAGCCTACCATTGGATACTAAATCAGAACAATAGCCACTGCCTTCAAGGCAGGACAGAACCGGTAACAATAAACCTGAAAGTAGTAATGTGATCATCCATGCTATGCAGTGTGGCAGAAGTGTGTGAACTGCAGGGCTGGCTTAAAAAATGACTCCTTTTGTCAGTAAAACAGTACACAAATACATATTCCAACACTGTATTCACCTAGTCACTTCAAGTTTCTCTTCAAGAACAATATTATTTAGACTAAACTAAATGCCAGGTTATAGGGCAGATTTTTACCTACTCCATTATTGTTACAGTGGCCTGTGAATACTGCACCAGATCATACAATCTATGAAAATGAACCACTGATATTGTACCATATTATATTAGCTGTTATTGAAGGAGAAAACAACCAACTAGAGCCTGGAGTGACAATGTGCAATGCAATACTACGGACCTTATTATTAAAACGGTTCTAAAGCCTAAAGTGTTACCAAACCCAGTAATATGAAAATAATTCATCTGCACCCCCCGCCCAAAGCTTATATATCTTTTTTTACATTAAAATACTGCCACTATATATATTTTTGGCTGACCTGTATACCACAGTCACATGATAAACTGCAGGGTCTGCCCAAGTGTTGAGTGTTCAGGTAGGAGGAGATTTCCACTATAGCCTGTATACACGCCCACATCTGTGATGTCAATATCATGTGACCTGGCTAGCTCTGAGAGCAAGTAAATATTCTCTCCAGTAACAGAGACTAAACTGAGCATGTGCAGCTTTACTACCTTCACTGTGTATTATCTGGCCTTGCCAAGAGAGACCCTGCAGGAGGGGGGGATCTGTCCATACAGTATAAAAGAGCCTTTTTACACAATGCAGAGGATTAACCCCTTAAGTTACACAGTGAGTATAACAAGCATGCTATGCTGGGTTCAAATTTCATAAAATGCCTATTTCCATTTAGTGTTTAAAGTAGAAGTTCACCCTAGAATTTCCCTATGAACAATAAACAGACATACAATGCATGCACATTGAGAAATGCATAGCACCATGTTTGCTTCTCTCTGTACTCTGGTTGTCCAGCGATCACAAGTGGAGACTGATGACCATTTACCGGTGACAATTCATGGCGCCACTCCTCAAACTATCAACAATAGTAGGGTACAAAGGAAGCATTTTCCAGTCAAGCTTTGCAATCAGAAGCCATAGATAGCATGGGGGAAGGGGCAGACTTTATGAAACCATGAATCGCATGGTGTCACTGGTAAAAGGCCAGCTGTTTCCAGTGCCGATTGGTGGAAAACCCGAGCATGGACAGAAGTCAAACATGGTGCTATCAAGTGATCCAGGTATAACTTGCAGTGACGCTCTAAGCTGAGATCTCCGTGCTGGGAGCCTATGCACCATTCAGGGGTGTAGAAGCACCAACAGAGAAAGGGAGGTACACCGCTCACCGACCCAGTGCATGCATATGTGAATGAGTGTGGCCTCAGCCAGTGCTGCTCCACGCCATCTGACATGTTTCGCCCCACACACTGAAGCTTGGTCACATCACATGTTGCTATCAAGGTTCATAAAGTAAATCTAGGGTGAAGTTCCACTAGCATATACTCATGCAAAAACTCATATCAGGTCAAATGGCATTTTCACTGAGAGATCTGAAAATATGCATTTTGGAAATAAAGAGTACATAAGTAATCAAAAATAATGCTACATTAAAAAAAAAAAAAAAGGTAAATTGATACTTACGTTCTTTTAACATCTTGTTCCACCATTGCTCGTAGTTCTTTATCTTGAAAAAACTTATTCCAGAGGCTCTGGAAATATAAATTTCATACAGTGTAAATTACTTATTAGTGCAATTTATCTGGAAGGATTGTATTTACTGTGTTGGAACTGTGGGCTTATGTACTAAGGCACTGCTAAATGTGAGGTTCAAAATGCAGTAACCTACTGTATATTAACCACATTTCTCATTTTATGTGCTCAGCATTGTGAAAACACTGAAAGGTGATTGATTGCTAGGGACGCTTCTTGCTCATTTATTTTTCTAAAACTCTGAGGGTAGTGAAAAATAGCACTCATCAAACATTCTGGTCATCATTGGACCTGCACGATGGCTCTCATAGAAAGATGAATTTTATTTGTTCTAAAATGACTATTAAATTTAACTGCCAACATATATTGTGTATGAAATTTTATTGGTAGCAACACCCAGAGAGGTCCTTACCAGGGGAAAACAATGGCTTTGGAAAGGTGTCTTTTTCAACTTTGACATTCAGCTACAGTATTTCAACAGTGAAGCTTACTGCACCTCCTACCTATTTGGATGCTTTAGATAAAGTGGTGGGGAAACCTGGCATCAGTAGAACACATGCTAAAGTTCTGATGCCTCTTCTTTATTCTTAGCTGTAGTAAGTGTTTAATTACCTTTATAAATTAATGAAATGGTTCTTTACAGTAGGAGTTGTGAAAATGTGGCTTAAAGTGTTACTAAACCCAGGCCACTGCATTCACTATATCTTGTCTCCCACAGTACATAAAACATAAATACATTTTCCCATCAGCAGTATAAAGCAGTCTTGTGATTTCTATCAGTTCCTGGTGAAGCTTGGAGGAGGAGTTTTCATATTGCACTGAGTTGTCCTATGAGGCAGCAGGGCTCATGGCCCTCTGTCTAGACAGTGCTGATTGGCTCTGTTCTGATCACATGCATTCTCCCAAGTAAAATAAAACCTCTCTAGTAATACACACCCAACTAAGCATGTGCAGCTTGACTCCAAAGGCTCTGTCTTGTCCAGGAGGACAGTGCTGCATATACAGACTGTTTTTACTGTTGTGGATTTAGTAACACTTTAAGCAGGCTCTATATATGTTTATAATAGATAACACTGTAGATTAACAATGCCCAGCGTGAAAAGAGAATGCAAACTCCTTGCAGATAGTTTCCCGGTCAGGATTGATACTGAGGACTCCAGTGCTGCAAGGAAAACATACTAACAGGCCACTACACACTACCAAGAGTGTTTATACTGCAGTAGAAATTGTCATCAAATCTTATTACCCCAACATTTCATATTCCTGATATGTGTATATTGTACTATGTACATGTGCTAAAAAGTATAATTGTATCTTTGTATTGCTTCCTATTACAAACTGACCACTTTAGGAATGAAAGCGCATCCTACCAGGCATGGTCAGTTTTCTAGCTGTGCTGGGATTACAGCCTGCCTGTCCTCCAATAATCAGACTTGTGCTGACATGTACTCCCTGGACAGCTATTCACTGGGAAGATCAGTGTGCTACTGCCTCTCCAAGAACCTTATGCAGCTGAGAACAGAGCTTTTGTGATCACTTATTAAAGCAGGATTGCTTTATAATTACTGATCTATTTCAGCTGGTGTCTTGGCTTTCCATGCCTTTTTGCACCTCTCTTTCTTTGTGTGTTCAATAATTTTTCCCTGTGTCATTCCATTTATGTACATATAACTTAATTTCTGAACCTATTTGTTTTGGTCTCTTTGTATGTATGGATTGCATGGCTGGTTACCAATATGTGGTGAAAACTTCATGTCAATAGCACCTTTAGAAATATATTTACCTAGAAAAATGGTGACTGTTACACAAGCTGTACACTCACTACTTTACATTGTAGCAAAGTGTCATTTCTTCAGTGTTGTCACATGAAAAGATATAATAAAATATTTACAAAAATGTGAGGGGTGAACTCACTTTTGTGAGATACTGTATATGTATACACACACACACACACACACATATATATATATATATACACACACATACACCGTATATATATTGTATATTCACAAATGTTTTGGCTTTCATTTCTATTTAAAAAGGAATGGGTTCACACATACTTTTTGAGTATGAATTCTTCATAATCTGTGAGGTCAGGTTTGTAGAAAGGTATGTCCTTTGTATTTAGATGTTTTGTGCTAGAAAATGGCCCTTTTTTCCAAGTTATTTGGAGTTCTACTTTAAAGCGGAGTTCCACCCAAAAGTAGAACTTCCGCTGGTTGGATTCCTCCCCCCCTCCGGTGTCACATTTGGCACCTTTTCGGAGGGGAGGGGGAAGAGGACACCAGTCTTTAGACGTCAGCAGCCCGGCTCCCTCCTCCCTGCTCACTCTGCTACTGGCCGCCTGGCCAATAGCAGAGCGAGGCAGAGCCTCGTGCATGCGCAGTAAGGTGCCCGGCGTTACACGTCCGGGTTCCCTTACCCACAATGGAGGCGGCTGCACCCGTCCCCCGATCCGAAGATCGGCGGCGGGTGCCGACATCGCTGGACAGGTCAGTGTCCTATTATTAAAAGTCAGCAGCTACTGTATGTGTAGCTGCTGACTTTTAATTTTTTTTTTTCCCTCGGACCTCCGCTTTAAATTTGAAAAACAACAAATCACTTACCCCCTCATCCTGAGACAGTGGATTGTTTATCATTAAGTCCTGCTGGCCAGCAGCTTTTCGAGGATTTGTTATATGCTAAAATAAAACAAACAGGACGTCATCCACATATCCCAGAAAAAAAAAAGTTTTAACTTAGCACTTAATAATAGCAGAAATATCACTTACTATTTCCTTAATCTTTTTATACCCTGTTCTTAACTCCTCCGTTTTAGTTATCCATTGGCTTCTGTCTTGGGGTAAAACATTTAGAAACAGCTGCCAATAAAAAATGGAAATGTGTTACAAACAAGCTTTGGAAAGGACATAAATTATCAGGGGAAAATATACAGTACATTGAAAAGAATACTGAAAGAACACTGCAGCAGAAGGATACATGATGCGGATGATAAGTTGGATAGGTGGCAGTCTAGCATAATTTTTCTTTAACAGTAGAAGTATCCGGTGCAATGGTGTTAATTATACTTATTTTTGTTCTTAATTCTGTTCATATTTAGAATTACAGGCTTGCCTTTTATTCTGCCCTTTATTTACTGCTCTGCATTCTTTCCCTCTAGAGTGAAATTTTAGACACATAGGGGAAAGCTGATCTTGCACTAGTAGATTTTTGAATGAATGTATGTACAAATATTCATAGAAAAAATCAGTGCATTCCATGACCTGAAAAACGTCATTCAAAAGTAGTTTTGGGGGCATGGCGAAGGCTCGGCAAAATGGTCGCTTGAATCTGGAGCTCCACTCGGATGAAGGCCTTAAACTACTCAAAGCCTGGGATATTATTCTTGACGCCTCTCCACCTTCGGGGGCCCCCGCACACCTGAAACTTGCCCATGTCTCTTCAGATTGGCATGTGGTTACTAAAAAGCTGCCCTCAACTTCTTACAGAAATGCCTTGGGACCTCAACTGACTGGCTCACCCTAGTCTTCCTTCAGCTCCAGACCTCCGGAGTCAGACGTAGTACCTGTCACCGTACTCTGACCACCAATTTGATCTGCGATGTGTACTGCTCAAGTTGGTTTGCTGTGGACCTCCTTTTTTTACGTTATTTTGGCAGTGAGAAACTGCTTATCATCTTCACCATTTTTCCTCATTTTATCCGACTACACTACGGTTTAATTTAACTGAACTACGTCTATCGACATGCTCTTGCTCTGTTGTTTATACAAACAGTTTGCTCAAGACTTGACAAACTTTTTCAGCACATTTATATTTTCACCCAAATCTGTATCTCAACCACTCATGAATTTTTCCATTGATATTCACATAATCCCTACACTTACCAGTGACTCACAAATATCCATTGCCACAGACAATGCCTTCATCATCTACCACCCTACTCACTATGGGACTCAAGCTCCCATCCCTTAATGCCCATGGCTTCAACCACCCGGTAAAATGCCACTCCTTATGGAAAGAGGCCCTATCTCATCATGTTGTCCCTGTTCAAGAGACACATTTCCACAGAGACTCCATACTGCGATGCTCCAACAGAAACTACCCTCACGTCTTCCTCTGGCTTCCTACCCTGCAAAAATAAGAGATGTCATGATCGCCATAAGAGACTCATTAGCTTTCACACTTTCACTACTATGTACTATTAATAATTGTCTATATACATTAGTAAATGCTTATGCACACAACTCACACCAGTTGAGATTCTTGTGCAAATTGCTCTCTAAAATCTCAAAGGTGCGACAAGGACGGCTGCTGTCATGTGGAGACTTCAACCTAGTAGTGGATCCACATATGGACACTTCCTCAAACCTTCTATGGATGACCTCTTATTCAGGGAAGATCTCCATGATGTGTGGCGATGCACCATGCAAACAAAAAAGATTTGATCTATTACTCCTCTAGACACAACTATACTCGTATAGATATGGTTATAGTGGACAAGTGGTTGTTACAAAAGGCGTCCTCTTCCTCTATATATGATATCACTTGGTCAGATCACACTGCTGTCTCTGACATTTGAGGAAGAGAACGCCAGTCCCCCAGTATTCATTTGGAACTATAATAACTCAATCCTACAGTCAACCGAATACCAAGAACCTATAGCCAAGCACATTCAGGAATTTTTCACTTACAACTTATTTTCAGACACCCAAACACTTACTTTGTTGAACGCCCATAAGGCGAACATGAGAGGCATTTTGCTCCAATTTAGCTCTAGCGCTAAGAAACTTTATACTGCTAAACTTGACCCTCTCATAGCTGAGATTCATTCACTGGTCACCCAAAATAAAACATCCCCATCTCAAGACGAAGCAGTATCCTTGTTGAAATTGGGGAAGGTTATGGTGTGAACGACACAAGAAATATTTACGTCAATTAAAATGTAATTATTACACTTACAATAATAGGGCAGGCAAATTTCTGGAAAACATCATAATCCCTTACCTCCTACGACCCTTCACTACAGAGAAACTCCTAAACCCCAGGCCATAGCAGACATCTTTGCTGACTATTACAACTCTTTATACAACTTAATTGCCGATACTACTACACCACAACCTTCCGAAAATCTTGTTCAATCATCCACTAAAATCCAACTCCCGACTTTATCCACCAAACAATTAGAACAACTGAACGCTCCATTCATAGAGAAAGAGAAAATGAATGACTCCCTTTCCAATGATAAATTGCCTGGTCCCAATGGTCTTGTTAATGAATATTACAAACTGTTCAAAAAACTCTTATCTCCATCCCATATGCACCCCGTATTCAAAACAGCAGCAGTTGAGACTTCTTTCCCACCAGAAATATTAGCAGTCGATGTAGCAGCTATCCTAAAACCAGGTAAGGATCCCACCGGCAAACTTTCCCCTGATTCCATTGCTCAATACTGACGTAAAAGTATATGCAAAACTTCTAGTCAGAAGTTTTGCAGATGTTCTACCTACGCTGATAAAACCAGACCAAGTAGGTTTCACAAAAGGAAAACAAGCCTCTGACACCATTAGACGCTTTATAAATATTATACAACATACTGAGACGGGTCGAACGCCTTCGTTGCTCCTTTCAATTGATGCAGAGAAGGTGTTCAATGGGGATTCTTGTCAGTAGTCCTATCCAAATTTGGCTTTAGTGGTAAGATTCTGTCAGCAATTTTGGCCCTATATTACACCCCCTCGGTTTACATACATACATCTGGCACTCTATCCAAGCCCTTTCAGATATCCAATGGGACTCTCCAGGGATGCCCCCTGTCGCCTTCAATATTCAACCTGGTTATAGAACCCCTGGCCCAAACCATTCAAACCCATCCTTACATCATAGGATTTTGTTTTAACCGCAAATCATGTGTAATAAACCTTTTTGCAGACAACGTGATTCTCCTATTGACCAACCCCCTTGTTTCACTCCCATTTGTCCACCAAGTTCTGACAACATTTAGTTCCATATCATATTATAAAGTGAATGTCACAAAATCTTAAATTTTAGACTTACGAGTTCATGCAGCAACTTGCAAACATCTGTCAACCCAACCACCGTACACTTGGACAGTTGACTACATTCCCTATCTGGGTTTCATGCTGACAGCGACCACAGCCAAGCCAGTAGAGGCTAACTACAGACCCCTTCTGACAAAAATATGACAGGATGTGAAGCGACTGTCCCAAATCAAGCTGTCATGGGTAGGAAGACTAGTATCTTTTAAAATGCAGATTATACCAAAAATACTTTATATATTTTGCACACTGACAATTCCATTGCCATCAACATTTATCTCTAACTTGAGATCCATATTGCAAACTTTCCTCTGGAATGGCAAACGGGCTTGATGCACCTATACCCATCTTATCAAACATAGGAGAACAGGCGGTATTGGTCTCCCAGACTTCGCAGATTACCTATGAGCATCACAGCTGACCCAACTTAGACACTGGTTTCAGCCGTCTCCAGATACTCGATGGGTAGATTTTGAAGCTACCTGTACTAAATCCTGCAGCTTACACCATGTTCTACTAGCAGATACTTGGCAACCTCTGAATCTCCACTCATTTCTTCTACCCACTCAAACATCTATATCGAGCTGGAGACATGTATTGCTTCACCCAGTCCAAGGGTCCCACATACACACAATACGATACCGAATAGATGTTTTAGAACTTCTTATACCTTATACTTCTTTCAGACAATGCAAAGAAACAGGTATACAATGGGTGGGCGACCTCTACCAAAATGGCACCCTCAAGTTTACAGAATCTTTAATGAAAGAATATGGGTTACCCAAAACTTCTAGTTTCACATACACGAAGGTCAAGAGTTTCCTAATGAATCAACCTCCAACAAACGTAGAGATTTTAGAAGAAGTATGGAAATTTCTGACCTCCCCCTCATACCTCACAAAAAGGGATTTCCCTCTCTTTACAATGTGCTCCAACAAAAAAACATTTATCAAAACCTTCCCTTTGCACAAATGGGAAATAGACCTCCAAAATCTTATTCTGAAACACAATGGCTTAGAGCAATTCACTGCAATCTCTCAACATCACACTGTGTCACACCCTGGGAGCTTACTCAAAAGCTCCTCACTCGCTAGTACCCCTTACCAACTCACCAAATTCTTGCCTGACAATTCCACCCTCTGCTAGAGAGGGTGTGGGCAAATAGGGACCTTAATCCATATCTTTTGGACCTGCAAAAGCATAACTAGCTTTTGGGGAAACATTTTCCTAATACTCCCAGACATAACTGGAATACTAACCAGACCAGACCTGGGCTTCAACTCCTTCCCTTACAGCTAACGAACAGTGGTAATCCACATATTACTAGCGGCCAAAAATTTTTTGGCAAGGCACTGGAGACATGACCAAGCACCAAACCCCTCTGACATCACCAACTTAGTGAATGTTCATTACTCCTTTGAAAAAATGTATTCACACGAATCAGCCACTAGATTACTCTTTGATGACAAATGGAAACCATGGGTGAACAGCAGTTATTATGTTGATGTTTCACATTAATCACCTATTTGTATACTTAGTTACTTAATGACTATTTAACAGTCTATGTTGTCATTTAGCTTGGAAACATGTGTCTTGAGTAATTGATGTATGTTATATTCTTTACACTACCTCTTTCTTACATCGTATTTGTAATTTGTATGACTATATAGCTATTACATGTTTTAAAACCAATTGTCTTGAGCAACAGATGTATACCATTTCAGATACTATTTTATATACCTGTTTCTTATTCTGTAGTGTTTTGAAACTCCAATAACAACTATTGAAAAACAAAACAAAAAGAAAAACTTTGTTTTTGCTCTTTTTTTAGAACTGTGTGGGCCAACCCTAACATAGCTGGAATAGCTTGCTTTCATAAAATATCAGCTTATCAGGACAATTTACTTGCTCAATAAGCCCACCACCACACTACCCAAACTTCTTGCAGAATATGACCGGTATGGTGAGTTATCAAATTATCGAATATTGGAAGCAATCAATCTCACCATCCTGGATGGTACACTGCACAGCCTCCAAGCAACCTTCCATTTCATATGGGCCCCATTCCACATACAATATCCAGGGCATCTTGCTACCTAGAGACTTGTCCAAACTATTTATGCTTGTTCACCTTACTTTCAGAATTCCACTCTGAAATGTTGTCCTGGTCTTCCTACAGCTTTTCCTGGTTGGGCATATTTAATGTCTTGAAACAAAATGTCTTTTCTCGGATTCTGTACCTCCATCAAACAATCCTGACCTATATCTCTACAAACTTCTTGAAAACACTGCTATCCATACAGGTTTTGTCTGGGCATCCAAGCCAGCCAGGATCAAACCCTATATCCTACGTAGACCCAAAACTCATGGTGGGATAACTCTACCTGACATTAATTTCCACCACTTGGCCACACATCTTACATGAGCTCTAGACTGGTGTTGACACTCCAAGACCAAACAGTGGGATTCTATGGAGCAGATACGTACAGCAGAGGGTGCATCTTAGTGTAGCAGTATAAAAACTAATTTGCTCACATGACAGTTGGCAACTTACAAGACAATGTAGTTAGATCAGGCATATACATGTACAAATGTCACTCAGCTTCCAGGGATAGACCTTCACAGAACTGGATGAGTTTCCTTGAGAAGGATTGCAGCTCATGTGACTGTAGTGAAAAGGAGACACCACCGGGGGCCACAAACTAAGTGTAGCAATAGGTGAACAAGAAGCATCTATGTAAACAGCAACTCATAGGGTTAAAAGCCTTATATCGAGACAGACGGTCATCTTGTGGTCTCCCAGTGCTCCCATCCACATCCATTGGCTCCAGTGACAGCTGAACTCCACTCGGCTCTTCTACATCTCAAGGATTCATGAACGATTGGACCCACATGTTATAAGGCCCCTAACCCTTTACTTCTCTGAGTTGCTATTTACATAGATGCTTCCGTAGAGAGACCTTTGAAGAATAGTATGAGTTTCCTTGGGAGGAATTGCAGCACCTGTGACTGTAATGCAAAGGAAACACCACCAGCACCAGACTAAGTGTAGCAATAGATGAATGAAAATGTAAATAGCAACTCAGAGAAATAAAGGGTTATGAGCCTTATAACATGTGGGTCTTCCTCTTGCTGTGGGTCCAATTGTCTATTAATCGTCGAGATGTAGGAGAGTTGAGCGGGGTTCAGCAGTCACTGGAGCCTATGGATGTGGTTGGGAGCCCTGGGAGACCACAAGATGGCCGTCGGCCATGTTATAAGGCTTTTAACCCTGTGAGTTGCTATTCACATAGATGATTTTCATTCACCTATTGCTACACTTAGTCTGCTGCCCCCCAGTGGTGTCTCCTTTGCATTACAGTCACAAGGGCTGCAATTCCTCCCATGGAAGCTCATACTGTTCTGCAAAGGTCTATCCCTGGAAGTTGACCCTGAATACGGTTTCTACATGTACAGTATATGTCTGATATCATTACTCTGTCTTGTAAGTTGCCAATTGTCGTGTGAATAAATGAGTAGTTATACTGCTACACTCAGATGCGCCCTCTGCTGTCCTTATCTATACTGTAAAGAATCTTCAGTCTCTTGAGAGATGCTGCACTACAGTGTTTTGGAATCACTCCACCTCACCTGGTGTCCCAAGCCATCTCCATCCAGTGTGTTGGTAAAATTCTGTGCCATATCACTCCACATAGTGGTTTCTATGGAGCTGTCCATTTCCCCCATTCACCTTATATCCCTTTTATGGATCTCAAAGTCAGAATTACTTACCATCTTGACCATTGCCCCCAACCCAGCCATATTGCAAACATGTTTTCACTACATATGGAGTTGCTCCTTTCGCCTCCCCTTACTTGTACTGGATCACCCTGATTTCATTCCAGGTAGACATGACTAGTGTTGAGCGAACCCGGACTGTAACGTTCGGGTCCGTACCGAACTTTCGGGTGTCCGTGGCACGGACCCGGACCCGGACATTTCAAAAATCGTTCGGGTTCGGTCCGGGGTTCTGCTATTTTACTCCACGTGTTGAGAAGCTGCAGGGCAGCCAATCAACAAGTGTTTCACTGGTTTGCCCTTAGAAGCCATCACAGCCATGCCTACTAATGGCATGGCTGTGATTGGCCGGTGCATCATGTGACCCAGCCTCTTTATAAGCTGGAGTCACAGTGCTGCAGTCACATGCTCCTTGGGTTAGTGTAGGGAAAGGTAGCTGACTGCGTGAGGGACAGATTTGAGACATTTTAAGATCTGATCCTGCATCCTGAGATAGATTACTTTTCTACTGCTGTCTGTGCTGTTGCTCTGAGGACAGATAGCAGAAATTAGAGATTTCACATACCGCTGCTTTGAGTTGCAGAT
>BLSH010241806.1:3771857-3784752 GCA_018402905.1 Glandirana rugosa
GGGGGGGTGGTGGGTGGGTGCTAAACAGATGGTGGGGGGGAGTATTTTGTGACCTGGCAGCGCTGTGGGCATTGCACATCGCCCACAGCGCTGCAGCGTGTCCTCTCTCCCCCCTCTCTCCTCTCACACTGCACTGATCGGTGCGGAGAGGAGAGAGAAGCCGGCGGAAGCGCCGGCTTGTTTACATGTGATCGCGCCGTCATTTGACGGCGCGATCACGTGATGAAAGGCCGCGCACAGCGGCCATTCATCACGATCCGTGATCAGTCGGGTCCCCCGGACCCGACGGTCACGGATGTTCCCGTGTGCGCGCCCCAGGGGGCGCGCGGGAACCGCGATTCTGGGAGGACGTCAATAGACGTCCTCCCAGAATTAAGCAACCGCCCTGTAGACGTCAATTGTCTATAGGGCGGTTGTTAAGCGGTTAAAGTGGAAAAAACTGTGTGCTATCAGAATTTGTCTTTGTGTATACTGTCTAGATTGACGTTGGAACAATGTAACTTCGATGCGCATGCACTGTTGTTGCATCATCAATTTCCGCTGAATGGCTGAAGAGAGAAGACCTGAAGAAGACAATGCTGGTAGCCAGGGAAGCAACAAGGGTGAGCGTAGACCTTGCCTCACTGGAAGAGGACATACTAGGGGCGAAGTTTGCCATAATGAGCAAGTACTGTACGAGGTGTGTCTAAAAGGTTCGGTGAATGGTATCAGAAAACAAACAAAACAGAAAGATACAAACAAATTACCTTTATTGTCTTCAAAATAATCTCCATCCTTCACAACACACTTTTGGCAATGTTCATAAAGCTTCTGGAAACTGTCAGCAAAGGCCTCTTTAGGAATCGTTCGCAGAACCACTGTCACACATTCTTGATTGCCATCACGTCTGCAAAATGTGCGCCTTTCAGGACAACCTTCAGGTGGGGAATTTTTGGGCCAAAGGGAAGACAGCGAACGCCATTCCATCAATTGCCGCTTAGATTCCGGATCAAAATGGTAACAGCCGGGTCTCATCCCCTGTGATGATGGTTTGCAGAAAGGATGGATCCTGGTCAAACATGGTAATGAAATCTCCAGAAGTTTCCATCTGTTTTGCTTTCTGCTCATCTGTAAGCTTGAACGGCATAAACTGGAAACAGATCTTCAGCTTACCCAAATCTTCGCCAACGATGCTGTGCACCGTGCCCTTTTTTTTTTTTGCTAATGTCCAAATCAATCGTACAGTCAGTCTCCGATCTTGTGCCAGCATTTGTCGCACCTACTCGATCATGTCTGGGGTTCTGCTGTTGTTGGCCGACCCAAACGTGGCTCATCTTCAGTTGTTTTCTTCCCGACATGAAAGCATTTGAAAGTATCATAAACACATTTCCTGCTCACGGCTTCCATCCCGCACACATGCACCAACATTTTCATGCGTCCCCATCACTGTTTTCCCCAATTTATAGCAGAACTTGATGTTCACTCCTTGCTCCAGTGTACTGTGACCTTACCTCTCACACTATGTTTGACTGCCTACAGCGGGTTTACCCTGACAGTCACGTGTACTCCACACTAGGTGGCACTTCTTGACATGTCTCTGGATAGCCATGTGCATGCGCGTGCAACTGGCCCATGTTGCTATTGAGATGTTGGACCATTCACCAAACTTTTTAGACACACCTGCTTGCACGCACCATCAGACCATGACAAATTAAAGTGTAGAGATTACCTTGTCATTAAGACTGGGTTCACACTTTCTACTGCAGTGCAGTTACCTTTCATTTGTTAGCGTGTTACAATTCCTATTAGAATTGCAGCTCAAGGAAACACAGCTCCCACATACACATTTGCAGCACACTGCAACCCACAGTAACGTACTACCGTGCATTGGGCAGTGTTGCATTGCCAAAAATAAAAAATAAACATTTTTTGGGTGTTTTCCTGTGTTGCCAGCCCAATCATTTGAACTGCCTGGATAATGGCTAAAGATGCTCCACCCGTTCATCCTCTCCTACACTACTGATCTCCAGCCTGTCTCTATGGGATCTCTATTTTGATCCCTTCACTTCCCTCTCCTGCGTCCCATACAGTACAGTGGAATAGCAGTACAGAGGCTTTTTTTTTTAACTCTACTTTTATAACAGTATTTAAAGGCTAAGTTCACCTTTACAGAAAAAAATTATACAACATAAATGCACATATTTTTGCAGAAAAAAAAAAAGTGTGATTATTATTTTTTCCTGCAGGACTCTGGAAAGCATTGTTTCTATGATAAGTAGATCACGGGTACAATGTGAGCTCCTGCAGACTAGGGTTGCCACATCATCCCTTTAATCCAGGACACACATTAATTACACAAGTTTTGTGGCTGATTAAGGTGGTAATTAAACTCACTTGATGCCTTATATGCATTAACCACTTCAGCCCCAGAAGGATTTCCCATGTTAGAACCAGAGCACTTTTTGTGATTTGGCACTGCGTCGATTTAACTGACAACTGCGCAGTCGTGCGACGTTGTACCCAAACAAAATTTGTGTCCTTTTTTATCCACAAATAGAGCTTTCTTTTGGTGGTATTTGATCACCTCTGTGTTATTGCTGATCGCTGCTATAAACAAAAAAAGAGCGACAATTTTGCAAAAAAAACAATTTTTCTTACTTTTTGCTAAAATACAAATCCAAAAAAATATAAAAACACATTTTGTTTTCATCAGTTTTGGCCGATTTTTATTCTTCCTCATATTTTTGGTACAAAAAATCCCAATCAGCGTTTATTGATTGGTTTGCACAAAAGTTGCCGCGTTTACGGATGATGAGAATTCATTTCTGGGGTTTTTATTTTTTTTATTTTTTACTAGTAGTATGTCGGCGATCTGCGATTTTTAATGGTACTGCGATATTGCAGTGGACATGTTGGACCATTCTGACACTTTTTTGGGACCAATGACATTTATACAGCGATCAGAAATTTTAATGCCCACTGATTATTGTATAAATGTCATTGGCAGTGAAGGGGTTAACCTGCAGTGGGTAGTGAAGGGGTTAACTGTGTTGTGTGGGCGTGTTCTAACTGTAAGGGGGCTGGGCTGTTATGGGCATAAGAGAACTAACTGATCCCAGTGACAGGGATCAGTAGATCTCCTATGTCCCCACTGACAGAGCGGGGAACCACCGTGTTTACATTGGTGGTTCCCCGTTCTTTTGCTCTGGCAGCTCATTGCGGCTCGCCAGCAGACACCAGGTCCGCCCGAGCCATGGGCACACTCCTCTGGAGTGCGGCGGCACGTGCCCCCTAGCGGCCACCCCGCAAATCGCCGTTTATTTACGGCGATTCATGGGACACGTCCACACTGCCGCGGTAAATATACTGCGCGCGGTGTGGACGTGGTTAAATTGGCCTCAGAACCGGTTTAATTCATATGTGTCCTGGGTTAAAGGGATGATGGGGCAACCCTACTGCAGACATGTCCTCCGGTATTCAGCCCGTACCTCTGATAGGTTAGTGGATTCATTCACAGGAATCTGTTTTTAAAACGTGACAGCAGGTGCAGCGCAAGGATACCCCACCTGCTGTCACAGGGAGGGGATGGACGGGGGGAGAGGGGGCAGGAGCTGGAACATGTAACATTTTCAAAAGGTGAACTTATCCTTTAAACCGATCAAGTAATCTAAAAGATGGATGAAATGTTTAATACAATGTAAATTACTCTGGCTGTTAAACAGCACATTTATTTATACTGATCTTTACACTGATGCAAGCACAGGGCATATGAGGAGGAAAAAAACACAGAAAGAGTGGAATTTACTAAGACTTGAGCAGACAGAATCTGGAGCAAATGTTCATGACAACCAACCAGCTTTTAGTTTTAATTTGTAAAGCTTAAAGAATATGTAAACCCAGCATTTCATATTCTGGATATGTGACTGCTGTACCATATACTTGTATTAAAAAGTATCTTGCTCTCTTTCTATTGCTTCCTTTATGTGAAATCCCTGATGTTCCTGCCCACCCAAATGCTAACATTACAGTCTGACAGGACTCTATACATCGTGACCCATATGCAAAGAACTTGAGTGCCGCTCAAAGCACCACAAAACCTTCCCCTGCAGTCCATAGCACAAAACGGATGGTGGTGTTCAAACAAGCTCATCCAGGCTAGCAGAAGCAAATTGGAAAAGAGAAAGTGAAAACTTCACACAATGGAGCCAAACTTCTATAAGGAAAGGTGAAGATGTGGCTTCAGCCTAATCTCCTCCTGACTACACTCCCCTGACATGTTTCACCCCATCCATGGGGCCTAATCATGTCATCTCTATGATTAAGCCCTATGGGTGGAGCAAAACATGTCAAAGGAGTGTAGTTAGGAGGAGCTTAGGCTGAAGCCATATCTTCACCTTACTGTACAGTGGCTGGCCTCTTGTGTGCAGCACTTTCACCTTCTGTTTGTCTGCTGTGGCATCAGCTACAGAGTTTTGGCAGGTGGAAATGCCTGTCAAATTTGCCCATTGTGTATGGGAGTGCACTCTCAACACTTGGTTTGCGTTTGCAGTAAATATTTTTTCCTATGAACCTCCCCCTTGAAAAAAGGAAAATGGATGTTCAGTAGCTGGCAGGATTGTCTCCTAAATGCCTGCCAGCCACTGCTATACCACCATCTGAAAAGTGTTCCACCGCAGTTCACTTTTCAGAGGGTGGTAAGCATCACTGCCAATGTGAAAGAAGCCAAAGAAAGACTGTCTTTCCAAATGAGAGACAATTGGAAGCCATAATGTGAGTAAATTAAAAGCAGCTGTAAAGGCAAATGCACTTGTCGCAATGTGTACCTAGACATAATACACGCACAAGCAGTCTGATGGATGCAAACAATGCAGCAATCTATTTTGACTGGAAATCATTTTGTACAAGTACAAATCAAACACAAACATAAAGGAAACCTTAAACTTGAATTAAAGAGATGATAAACCTTTATGCCTTAAAAGAAGTATGTCATGTATCTCAAATACAGCTTTGAAGCACTTGGAAAAAAAGATATAAGGAATGAAAAATAATTGTGTGTTTTTACAAGATCATTTATTTAAGATGATGATCATAATGAGAAGACACGCACTGTCCCTTGTCAGCATGTCTGGGATGCAGGATATCCAGAAGTGTTATTAACTATGACGCAAAGTGGTTTGGCTTAGGCAGTTTGTAATGTGTTTTGGCATCAACATGCTAAAGAACCAGCAAACCTTGAAATACAAACCCAGCTTTATTTCCCACAGTAGTATGATACATTCTAAACTTCCCATTTAGATAAAATAAAAGTGTATGAAATACCAAAATATTTTTAAAGATTTTTAAAGATTTAAGGAGTGAGGAATAAGTGAGGAAGGAGGAAGAGGAGGAAACTGTCAGGTTTTTGCTGTCTGTGTCCCTGATCCTCACTGTTGGACCTGATGACCATCATCTTCAAAAAAGGAGAGTGATGCCTGTAACTCTATCATGAAATGTTCTTGCATATGTTTGATGCAACTTTTTGTTATAAAAATAATGGAATTACTAAAAAAAAAAAAAAAAAAAAGTGATGGGAAATCCAAAATTATAGGGCCATTTCAAACATTTTCCATATTGGAACAACGCCAGCTATCGCTAGAACGTAAAGAAAACAATTGTTGACCCACTGCAGTTGTTCTTGGCACACAGAAAAAAGTTAAAATACAGCAATCTCTCTTGATGCCCCTAATCCAAAGGCCGTTCACTTTAGACATACATAGTATAATGTGTGTTTAGGCATTGATTAGAGTTTAATTGCATTGCATGAAGGACCTTTCTGCCAGCTGGTGCAGACTCCAACCAAATCTCTCTGGCCCCTGCCCTCTTGACCATCTCTGTCTGTCTGCCTTGGCTCTGTGTGAGACAGTGGCACTGATTGACTGCCTCTGTCTTAGCAACCAACCAGTGCTTCTTGCCTCGCACAGAGCCAAGCCAGACAAGAAGATGTGGACAAGACAACGGATGACCTTAACCCTTACACTTTACCCTAACCCCATTACCTCTATTGCAAAAAGCATAAAAATATGGGCTTCTGCCGTCACTCTGACTTTCCTCATATATACTCATTATTGGTCTAGAAATCAAAATTTATTGAAGACAGAGGGTCAGCATAACAGCCAGGCTACAGGAATTTTTAGAAAGAGGTCAGCAAAGGCAGTCACTCTTGTTCTTTTGGGAAAGGTTTTCACTTTAACCCTTTTATTATTAACCTTTTCTTATCCTGCGCTAGAACTGCCACAGCCAATAGCTAACAGTCACAGGCCAAATTGTAACAATACTAATATTCTTATAATAAAATGACTCCTACATGCATGGCTAAGAACAGACCTGGACACTGGTAAGCAATACCGCTTCCATACACCATACATTTACACAATAAATGTTTATGGGCTATTATGTTTTACTTGTGTCAGAGATGCTGTGTGTCTGTGAATTGCAGTGAATCTCAGGTAAAGTATGGCTAGTCTGACACCGATCGCTTGACAGAATGAAAGAGCAAAAGACTTCTCAACCCCTTCTGTTGGACATAACGCAAAAGTAACTGAACAGGGAAGCCTGGGATAAGGCTAATGATCTACACCAGGGGCGTCCAACCTGTGGCCCATGGTGGCTATGAATGTGCCCCAACACAAAATCGTAAACTTACTTAAAAATGGTATTTTTTTTTTTTTACATGTTTGCACTTAGCGAACACATGCGGCCGAAGAAAAATCTGAGTGTGACTCTTTAATTTTATCTTCCCACAAAAATCTTTACAATCACATCACAATCATTTCATCAGTTTTCAACAACTAACTCAAGGATGAAGCATACAAAGAGGAAAATTAGAACCAAAATATCTGATGAGCACCCTGAGAATTCACTGAGAATTGCCACTACATTCACCAAATCAGATATTGATGCGTAAGTTTATCAAAACAGTGTAAATATATTGCACCAGTTTAATGTTGCCCTCATTTACTTTTATAATAAAAATATAGTACAAAAAATGAAGTTTTATTACTCAGATATGTAAATTATCTATATCAGTGATTATTATTAACTTGTGATCTGCCTGACGTTTTCTGCTCATCAGCTATCCTTATTGTTAGTGTATGTTATGTGTGGCCCTCTTCTTCTAGTGTGGCCCAGGAAAGGTTGGACACCCCTAATATACACTATTAAAGAATGTAAATGTAAAGCTTTTATGCAGAGTTGTAACTGTCCTATCATAACTTACAAAAGATATGATATGCTGTAGAGCAGAGGTGGTCAATGTTCCCGATATACTTGACATCACCAAAGTGCCACATATAATATTCATTGAATGCAATGCTACAGAAATCTGTCAGAGACTGTGGACATGGAACAGGAGATGGTCAAAGACTACGTGTACATTGGAAGAGATGGACAGAGACTGTGGACATGCTGCATAAGATGATCAGAGAATGTGAGGTATGCTACACAGGTTGATTACTAATGAATGCTTCCAGATTTGTGCTACTGCCAGCCTTCTTAAAAAATGACTTGTTCTGCAGGAAGATCAATTTTAAAAATTCAGAGGGGGAAAAAACAAAGAAAGAAAAGGAGTGGTCAGCGCAGAAAGAAGGTACTGTATATTGTACGAATGATAGAAGTCAACCCCAATTTACTACTGGAAATCCCTCTAAAGAATAATTTCCCCTTACTGGCCTAAGTAGGTAACTTAATCGAGAAAAAGTAAACTACTGTGTGCAGGGGATGTGAAAGCGCACAAGTGCCAAGGAGCTGAAAGTTGGGCACCAGTGCTGTAGAGGCAAGGCACTCAAGGTATTAACAACTTTGTTTTATGTGTAATCCTGAAGCTTGGATGGAAAGAAACACTTACACTTTCAATATGGTCTATATATATATATATATATATATATATATATTATTCAATTTAAAAAAAAAAAAACACTTTTTTTTAATTCCCTAAAAATCACCATAAAAAGCAGCACTGTGATTACCAAAATATCCCACACATAATAATAACGGCTTCTCAAACAGTAGATTTAGTCACCTGGAAAATCCTGACTGCACCAATAATTTTCAAGCACATCAGGTAAAATGTTGATACACTGCAAACCACAAACTATAAATAAATATTTTCTCCTTACCTTCCAGCAAACACTCCGGAACCTGCTGCTTCTCAGCTGCCCATTAATCCCTTTCAGACGTATCGTTGCCAAATAATTGCTGTTTACAAAAAGTTCTTCCCACTCTTTGCTGTGAAGGTAAAAAAAAAGAAAAGCTTGGATATATTATATTTAAGTAACATATGACAGCAACATGCTGTATTTCACGAGTGGTTATAATACGAAAAAAAAAAAAAAAGAAGAAGCATTTGTAGCATTTTTTAACACTGATTTTATTCAAGCTCGGTTTTAAAACGCATGGTTGTCTTTTTTGGACACATTTCTTCTCAGGATTTAATGAATATGTAGATCGCTATAATTATGCCAGCTACTGAAATTCATAATGCCTATGGAGGCCATTCCATTTTCTCGAAAATGTTGGTACTGCAGTTCACTGAATAAACAAGAAAAATGAATATTAATACGGGCTGATCGTATTTCCGTTTGCGTGCTGTAGAGAGACGCAACGGGCAGAATTATTGAGAGCAACTCCAGCTAATAACTATTAGCTCCTCGATAAAATGTTTGCCTAAATTAAACCCCCCCTCCTTCTTCTTTATCTTAACAGCAGACGGGCTGTTAAACATAACAGAGGATGGCATTATTTAACTGTTAGCGCTATTTACCACCGGAACGGCTCATACTTATTTCTACATGAGCAGGTTTAAATTTTTAACAGGTGCAGACAAATTTAAATAAAAAAGCATCAAAAATAAAAAAAAATCCTCACTCTATAAACTGTTAAAAAAGGCAAGCTTGAGCACCTTGCAATACCTATGGCTGACTAGATAAACAACCTAAATATGCCTCCCAGGCTTACAGACACAAGGGGCCTAACACCTGTGCCTCATTAATATACAAGTAAATCTGCTCTACTGGGAAATGATTGGAAATTAATTGTCCTAAACCATTTACAGAGTTTGAACAAAAGAACTTGACTTGGCTTCTCTTCTGTGTCTCTCTCTATCGCATGCCATGAATGACACATCATCAGCTGGAGAATGGTACGCAATGACCTGACTAGCTGATGCTTGTACACTTGTGTGCATACAATTAGAAGCACAAATCAAGGTCACGTTCCAACGTGAACTTGAAAAAAAAACCTACCAAAAAAAAAAAATTGAAATAAGACTAGTGTCCTTATCAACCAGTGCAATCTTAGATGTCATCTGGGTTGCCAGCTTGTCTTTGGTTTCTATGAGTTTCAACACTTTTCAGTTTTTTTTCTTTTTAATTAACAAACTTGGGACTGTTTTTTCCAATATATTAACATTCAATTTTACCAATAAATGTTTTTGAGGATGGGTAAAAACATGACCAGACATTAACCCATAAATCAACAAAGTATGGGCATTCACTATCAAATCTTTTAGATTTTGATCAATCAGAAAATACTAGTAATGACCCCATTAATGCCTAAGGCCAGGGCTAAAAGTAGACATTTTGCTGCACTAGGAAACCTTAAATATCATTCTTTACAAGCTTTGCTAGCATGTTGTAAGATCTCCTTGCAAGTGGTATGAGTCCTTCGCTATGTATAAGTGCATCCACTGATGTTACATCCAGGAAAAACCACTATAGCTCACTCTCCGACTATCAGATATATACAGTATCTCACAAAAGTACACCCCTCACATTTTTGTAAATATTTTATTCAATCTTTGCATATGACAACACTGAAGAAATTACACTTTACTACAATGTAAAGTAGTGAGTGCACAGCTTGTATAACAGTGTAAATTTGCTGTCCCCTCAAAATAACTCAACACACAGCCATTAATGTCTAAACCACTGGCAACAAAATTGAATACACTCCTAAGTAAAAATGTCTGAATTGGGCTCAATTAGCTATTTTCCCTCCCCAGTGTCATGTAACTTGTTAGTGTTACAAGGTCTCAGGTGTGAATGGGGAGCAGGTGTGTTAAATTTGGTGTTATCGCTCTCGCTCTCATACTGGTCACTGGAAGTTCAACATGGCACCTCATGGCAAAGAATTCTCTGAGGATCTGAAAAAAAGAATTGTTGCTCAACATAAAGATGGCCTAGGCTATAGGAAGATTGTTAAGACCCTGAAACTGAGCTGCAGCACGGTGGCCAAGACCATACAGCAGTTTAACAGGACAGGTTCCACTCAGAACAGGCCTCACCACGGTCAACCAAAGAAGTTGGGTGCCCGTGCTCAGCATCATATCCAGAGGTTACCTTTGGGAAATAGACGTACAAGTGCTGCCAGCATTGCTGCAGTGGTTGAAGGGGTGGGGGTCAGCCTGTCTGTACTCAGACCATACGCCGCACACTGCATCAAATTGGTCTGCATGGCTGTTCCCAGAAGGAAGTCTCTTCTAAAGATGATGCACAAGAAAGCCCGCAAACAGTTTGCTGAAGACAAGCGGACTAAGGATATGGATTACTTTGAGACTAAGATAAACTTATTTGGTTGAGATGGTGTGAAGCGTGTGTGGCGGCAACCAGGTGAGGAGTACAAAGACAAGTGTGTCTTTCCTACAGTCAAGCATTATGGTGGGAATGTCATGGTCTGGGGCTGCATGAGTGCTGCCGGCACTGGGGAGCTACAGTTCATTGAGGGAACCATGAATGCCAACATGTACTGTGACAAACTGAAGCAGAGCATGATCCCCTCCCTTCGGAGACTGGGCCGCAGGGCAGTATTCAAACATGATGACGACCCCAAAAATACCTCTAAGATGACCATTGCCTTACTAAAGAAGCTGAGGGTAAAGGTGATGGACTGGCCAAGCATGTGTCCAGACCTAAACCCTATTGAGCATCTGTGGAGCATCCTCAAATGGAAGGTGGGGGAGCGCAAGGTCTCTAACATCAACAGCAGTGGAAGAGGACGCCAGTGGCAACCTGTGAAGCTTTGGTGAACTCCATGCCCAAGAGGGTTAAGGCTGTGCTGGAAAATAATGGTGGCCACACAAAATATTGACACTCTGGGCCTAATTTGGACATATTCACTTAGGGGTGTACTCACTTTTGTTGCCAGACGTTTAGACATTAATGGCTGTGTGTTGAGTTATTTTGAGGGGACAGCAAATTTACATTGTTATACAAGCTGTATACTCACTACCTTACATTGTAGCAACGTGTCATTTCTTCAGTGTTGTCACATGAAAAGATATAATAAAATACATAAAAAATGTGTGGGGTGTACTCACTTTTGTGAGATACTGTGTGTATATATATATATATATATTTTTTTTTTTTTATTTTTTTTTTATTTATTATATATAATTGTATTATATTGGACATTTAAATTAATATCATGAATTTGCTGAAGATGTTCCACTGCCCCTGCAGGTTACACACATATATTCTGGGATTGTCCAGAGAAACAAAAGTATTGACAACAGATGACACAGTTCCTCCAAAGGCTAACCACTATTCCTATCCCATTGACAATCAGAGTCTGCATCCTTGGACTAGTAGATTTGTTAGTACCTGCTAAAGCAACACACACTTTACTGACATACTTCTATTTTATGCCAGAAAGATGATAGTACTCCATTGGAAGTCAGCTAGGCCCCCTACTCTGTCCTCTTTAAAACAACGAGTTAATTCAGTGATACCCCTCTACAAAGCATCATACCTCTCTCGAGGCTGCACCAAGAAATATGATAAAGTTTGGCACCTGTGGACAGACTCAGACACTATGGTTGACGACCAAGATTTACCAGTTCAGTCCACTCAGCTCCCCTGAAAAATCACTAGACCAGTAAGATACTAGAAGCTATATACTGACATATGGGGGGTCCTACTTTTTTCTCTAGGCTAGGAGAATAATATAGCATCAACATAAACCTATTGTTGGTGATGTCCAGCATTAATAGAGGTCTCCCAGGTACTGTTGATCCTTGCTATAATCCTACCTACGTTGGATCTGGGCAATGTGTGATTAGAGCAATAAGATGTGTTATGCACATGGCTATGTGCAGCAGTTGGCTGGGGTATGCCCCTATGGCTATGTTTTGTACCTTAAATTTTCTAATCTTCAAAAAATAAATGAATCTGGCTTTCTACATTTTTGGGCAGTTAAAAAAACGCATCAAAAATGCACCTACTCGATGAAATGCACTGAAAATGCAGCAAGAACGCATCAATAACTCACCTGTTATGTTTTTGATGCGGTTTTTGAGTCACATGACCTATGAAAAACACACCATAAGCCCAGTAAAATCACAGCAAAATCGTGTGCGTTTTTGGTGTCATTATCGACGCCTTTTTATTTATCGGCAAAATTCCAAATATATCATTTTCACCTGCCGAAATTTCGGTGAATCTCTACTGGTAACTATATGAATGTAGCACCATTTTATTGTAATCAAATAAGAATGCATAAAGAAATATTTGTCCCATGTGAGAATAGGACGACTCACCCACTAGGGGAGAGAGAAGGGGGCTATGGGATTTTACATGGTACCAAAATGGACTCACAAACTGGTTGTTTGTATAAAAACAAATATTTATTCAATACATACGTATATATATATATAAAAAAAAAAGAACTTTTTTATACATTCATTACATCACCATCCCATGTAGTGGGTAATAGTTAAATGTTATTTTTTCACAGTCATTCTACTAGTGCTTCCCGACCAGTTTCGCGGTTATCCTGCTTCTTCAGGAGAATGCACGGTATTAGCTGTGTATTGCTATAATAGACAATAGATATTAGTACATTTTTGACAAAATCATCATATTTAGTTACATTTGTCTTATATGCA
>BLSH010241908.1:21852-33926 GCA_018402905.1 Glandirana rugosa
GGGCAGTACAACCCCCCCCCCCCCCCAAATGACCCCATTTTGAGAAGCAGACACCCAAAGGAATTTGCTGAGAGGCATTTTGAGCCCATTGAATATTTTATTTAAGTGATTGAAAAATGACAAAAATATATATATATTACATAAAGTTGTCACTGAAATGATATATTGCTCATACATGCCATGGGTATATGTAGAATTACACCCCAAAATACATTTTGCTGCTTCTCCTGAGTACAGGGATACCACATGTGTGAGACTTTTTGTGAGCATAGCCGTGTACAGAACCCCAAAAACCAATCACCGCCTTCAGGATTTCTAAGGGCGTAAACTTTTGATTTCAATTTTCACTACCTATCACAGTTTCGGAGGCCATGAAATGCCCAGATAGCACAAAACCCCAGAAATGACCCCATTTTGGAAAGTAGACACCCCAAGCTATTTGCTGAGAGGCATGTTGAGTCCATGGAATATTTTATATTTTGCCAAAAGTTTTGGAAAATTTACATTTTTTTTTTCACAAAGTTGTCACTAAATGATATATTGTCATGCCATGGGTATACAGTTGTGTTCATAAGTTTACACACCCTGGCAGAATTTATGATTTCTTGGCCATTTTTCAGAGAATATGAATGAGAACACAAAAAGATTTTCTTTCACTCATGGTTAGTGATTGGCTGAAGCTATTTATTATCAATCAACTGTGTTTACTCTTTTTAAATCATAATGACAACAGAAACTACCCAAATGACCCTGATCAAATGTTTACATACCCTGGTGATTTTGGCTTGATAACATGCACACAAGTTGACACAAAGGGGTTTGAATGGCTAATAAAGGTAGCCATCCTCACCTGTGATCTGTTTGCTTGTAATTAGTGTGTGTGTAAAAAAAGTCAATGCGTTTCTGTGCTATCTTGACATTACAGGGCCTCCGAAACTGTGATAGGTAGTGAGGAGTAAAATCACCATTTTACGCCCTTAGAAAGCCTGAAGGTGGTGATTGGATTTTCGGGTCCTGTGCGCGGCTAGGCTCCCAAAAAGTCTAACACATGTGTTATCCCCGTACTCAGGAGAAGCAGCGTAATGTGTAATTTCACATATACAATGCCACGTGAGAGGAATATATCATTTAGTAACTGTGTAGAAAAAAAAATTTAAATTTTCCAGAAACTTGTGACAAAATATAAAATATTCCATGGACTCAACATGCCTTTCAGGAAATAGCTTGGGATGTCTACTTTCCAAAATGGGGTCATTTGGGGGGGGGGTTGTCCCATCTTCATATATTGACATTTTAGGGCCTCCGAAACTGTGATAGGTAGTGAAAATCACCATTTTACGCCCTTAGAAAGCCTAAAGGTTGGTGATTGGTTTTTGGGGGCTAGGCTCCCAAAAAGTCCCTCACATGTGGTATCCCCGTACTCATGAGAAGCAGAATGTATTTTGGGGAGAAATTCCACATATACTCATGGCATGTTCAAGCAATATACTGTATCATTTGATGACAACTTTGTGCAAAAAAAAAAAAAGTCACTTTTCCCGAAACTTGTGAAAAAAATAAATTATTCCATGGACTCAGCATGTCACTCAGCAAATAGCTTGGGGTGTCTACTTTCCAAAAAGGGGTCATGGGGGGGGGGGATTTAACTGTCCTGCCATTTTTATTAACCACTTGAACCACCAAGTCCTTTCTGACACTCTTTGTTTGCATGAAAATCTTTTTTTAAATGGTGCTGCAAATTTTTTTTTCACAAAGTATTTGCGCAGCAAATTTTTAAACCCAATTTTTTAGGGAACAAAACACTTTTTTGAGTTTTAATGCACCAAAAACACACTATATTGCCCAAATGTTTGGTGAAATATAAAAGATGACCTTATGCCGATACCAAACACGACATGCTTTAAAATTACGCACACCCGCGCAGTGGCAACAACCTATATACATTTTTCAAAGCCTTTATAGGTTACCACGTTAGATTTACATTGGCGGTATACTGCTAAAATTATTGCCCTCGATCTGACATTTGCGGTGATACCTCACCTGCATGGTGCAATTGCTGTTTACATACGACAAAAGACCGACGCTTGCGTTCACCTTTGCGTGTGTGCACAGGGGGACAGGGCTGCGTTTTTTTTTCTAATTATTCATTTTCCTTTTTATTTTATTTGTACACTGTCCCTTTCATTTTATTTATTTTTTTATCATTTTTATCGTTATCACAGGGAATTTAAATATCCCCTATGATAAAAATAGGTAGTGGCGGGTATTTTTTCTTTTTAATTTGGGGTCTATTAGACTCTAGATCTCTCTTCAGCCATTAAAGCATCTGACCACACCAAGATTGGTATGATAAGATGCTTTTCCAATTTCCCAACGGCGCTGTTTATATCCGGCGAAACCTAAGTCCTGAAATGCTCATTGCCTCCAGTTTCTTAGGCCATAGAGATGATTGGAGCCATTCTAGTCTTCGATCAGCTCTATGGTTAGCTGGCGGAACCACTGGCTGCATTCTCGGGTTCCCTGGTGGGACAGGAGAGCCTGAGAAAACCATGGAAGAAGGCGGGAGGGAGGAGTTCCCTCCCATTGCTTGTAAAAGCAGCCTAGCAGCTAATCAGCCACTAGGATTGCTTTTATGTGAAAATTGACCAAGATGATACCTATACCTGCAGGCATAATTCCAGTATAACCACTCAGAGTCCAGCAACATACCAGTACGTCGCTGGTCCTTGTTGGACATATATTGTAATGTTTTTTTTTTCATGCAGCCTGTGAATGAAAAAAGAGAATCAATCAATCGGTGGGTATGCCCACCGTTAGAAAACCGCCCTGCATCCACCCACTTCTAATGATGGGCATAGCACCGTTCTAAAAATATATGCCGAAGCATAGGGGCAATCTGCGCCTATGTCCACTCCTGCCCCTATGCTTTAGCATATATGCTCTTTTTTTTATCTGTGGTGGTGAAATCACCTACTACAGCGATGGAGTCACTGATTTACATATCGTGGGAACTAACGCTGTTGCTATCAAGATAGATAAATCAGTGCTGCAGCTGAATGGCATACCTGAAAAGAAAAAATGATTAACAATAAAACACAGTAAACAGTAACGTATAAAAAAAATACATACCTGCAAAGAAAACATGATAAAACAAAGTAACAAAACAATGCAGGTATGCATAAAATACAGTAACAATAGAGAGAGAATAAAGAGAGAACAATAGAGATAAAACAACAAGAAAATTACAACTATTTTTGGCTTTTTTATTTTATTTATTTTTAACATTTATTATTTATTTTTTGTTGTTTGAAAAAGTTTTTTTTTTTTGGAACACCTTTTTTTTGTAACCGTAAACTGTAACTGTAACGGTTCCAGGTTTGGCTCTAGGGCCGAAACAACTAATCGATTAATCAATGACTAATTGATTATGAAACTAATCAATTACTATTTTCATAATCGATTAATCGGCCAGCCGATTAGTTGGCCTGCATACAGAATGCATTATTTGGTTACATATCTGGAAATACAGTGCAGCACACATACTGCTCAGAACACGGTCCATACATGTCAGTAAGTGCCTGAGAACTTGTGAATGTTTGAGTAGCTATTCTTCATGGGATATGTAGTCCTGGGCAGAAAGTGAGTGGCTCTAAAGGCAGAAGTTTGTTTTACCTAATGTAGCCATGTGCTCCCTTAAGAGTGGCTGAAAGTTGAGGTCCACCCACCAGCTGCCCTCAATCACACGTATGCCACGCATCCAAAGTCACTGAACAGGCCAGTAGTTTGATTTGTCGTTTTATTTAGGGGTTTCAACTTGGATAGGGATTAGGGATGACTGTGGGATGCCCAGTAATTGTACATAGGACATAGGACACCTCCAGTATATACACTTCTTCACCTCCAGCACACTACTTACTGACCGTTAATCTTCTCCTGTACTTCTCTCCAGTACACTACTTGCTGACCATTACACCTGTCATCCTGGTCCGAAGGGAAATTTATCAGCATTTTTCACCACAGCTAGCACATGGTGAGGCCTGCTGCAGCCGCTGGCAAGGCCTCAGAACTACCATTTGTGGGTGAGAGCTGTAGGTTTCTCTCACTGAAACCAGACAGCCTCTCTTGTGTAGCAAAACATGTTGGTGCTAGCCGGGCCTTTGGATGAACTACTACTCCCAGCCCATCCTTCAGTCCCATCCGGTCTGTCCTGCGGTCTAATGGCTCTCCTTCCCCTTGGTTGGTTCCTCCTGGCTTCCACAGACTGCTCTCTCTCTCTCTCCCCCAGACTGTCCCAGCCATCTCCTCCAAATCCCAGGGGCCGCCACTCACCGACTTATTGGTGGATTCCTTTAAAGAGTTTCCTTCCATGTAGGCCTCAGCTGCTCTCCTGTTTCTCCTGTGCCGCTCCAGGAACCGACTCCTGCTCCTGGCTGCACCCAAGCCCCAGAACTCAGGTTCACCCCCCCAGAAGGAGCTCTGCAGCTCCTGACTACATTCTCACTCTTCCACCCGAACTCTCCAGACACCCGCTGGCAGATTGCTGTATTTAAGAAGGCCTGCCCCCTGCCAATCCAGCCGCTGGATTGGTCAGAGCTCTATGTCATACATCAGGAAGTGACACCTCCTCCTCCATCCCCCTTTCCAGAACTTTCCAAGCTCAAGGGGGAGGAATCTCCAAAGGGTGATTCCTCCCTCTAACTCCAGCCCCTCCCTGAGCTACTCCCCTAACCCAGATAAAAACATTCAGGCCTGCACCTACAGTCAGGCCTGACTAGATTTTTCCTTTCCTATCAAAAATCTACAAAGTAAAACACCTATACTATGGGGGCGCTACACTTGCTATAGGGGCACTCTATACTACACTTTGCAGCTTGCTATTGGGGCACTCTGAAGGCAGGAGGAACCAGAAGTGTCTGTGGGGGGCACCAGAAGAGGAGAATCAGGGCTACTCTGTGCGAAAACATTACACAGAGCAGGTAAGTATAACATGTTTGTTGCTTTTAACTAAAAAAAAAACAAGACTTTAAAGACTCAGGGGAGATCGGCATCTGAACCCAGAGAAGGTGGAGGCTGATAGACTGGAAGTAATATAAGGGATTACAATTACATTTACAGTAAACTTTTACCAGTATTGTGCATTATATTTAAAATGATCTTATCCATGAAAAAAAAAAAACAGTCTCAGCTTTTAGTACTATTTTAATATAAAAGATTTATATCTCCCTTCCACCCGTCATATAGCTTCATGTCTGACTCCTAGTTAAAATGCTCATAAATCCTGCTTCTGGGTGTATTTATTATTATATATATAAGCAATATAGATTATTACTTTCATTGTTTCACAATATAAATTAACCCCTTATAGTAGCGATTATCTGCTCTTTTTGTACTATAAAGGGCTAATTTAATTTTTTTTAACCCCATTATGACAGGTGATACAAAAAAAAGCATTCTGCTGCTACTAAACGTCTTAGGCCTGGTTCACACCTATGTGTGTTTTGGTGCTTTTTGCAGAAATGCACTAGAGTTCAATTAACATGGTTTCCTTTTTTCAGCTGCTTCGTATTTGGAAAGGGTCAAGGATTTTTTTCAATGCAAAACGGTGCTTTTTTGGTTGAATATATTTCAGTGGAGAAGCTGCAGAAAAGCATGCAAGTGCATTTTTTGCAGCAATTTGTGTTCTTTAATCTGCCCAACAACAAATTGGCAAAAAAAAAAGCATAAAAAATGCAAAAACGCAAATCACAGAAAAATCACATGCGCAAAAATCAAAACGCACAGCAAAAAGCACTGCTGAAAGGGAAATCAAAAGCAAACTATGCTGGCCATACACGTATCAATTTTCAGACGAGAATATTCATACGAAATATATTTGTGCATTCCCTGAATGAAAGAATGTCGTTTGAAATTTTCACTTGCTTTTAACATTCTGTTTATGTAATCTCTGAACGAAAACCTCCTACACTGTCTGAAAATTTCTTTGAACAAGAAGTTTTCTATTATTTCTAAATTTTCCCACCACTGTGGTTGAAAATGAACGTCGATTTGACCCCACTAACTATTATAAAATCGAACAAGTTTTAAGGCTGGCCACAGGCTAGCCTGGATTTGTGGGAGGAGTCTGGAGTATATAACACTCCATTCTCCTCCCTGTCAGCATCGGCTGGGCTTGTGGTCTTTGGGAAGCGGCCGGCGTGATGTCATTTCCGGTCTGATGAGAACGTCCGGGTCGCAGGGTTACGAGGATTAGTGAGGTCGGGGCCACTTCAGCTTGCGGGGAAAGCTCAGAAGTGGTTCAGGTACAGGGGGCTACGGGGGTGGGGGGGTGGGAGAGTGGGGTATCGCCGTACCTACGGCCGGGCATTTGCATGGCAAATCGGACATCGAATATGGGGAATTTAGCTACAGGAAATTCAGCTAGGGAGCCGCTGGTTGTAGTGGGAGGGTTCCCCCTCCTGGCTGTAGTAAGAAGTGTGTGGGAGATATGGATTTAGGATCAAAGGGGTGAGGGTGGGACAGTGTGCTGCTTCAGGGTTGGTTGGGGTATTGCTAGCAGCTGCTGTCATATTGGGTATGTGTCATTTGGGGGTATTATTGTGTTTCAGTGTACAATTCAATTGTTTGCTGCTTTGCCTTCCATGGAGGCTCTTAGATGTTTACTCTCATGCTATTTGCGCTCAGTTTCATGTCAGTGTCTGCTTCGTTTGTTTCATGTTATTATTTGTCTGCGTTTAGTTGCAGTATCAGGCCTTGATTATTTGTGTGCGTTTTAGTCGCAGTATCAGGTCATTATTTGTCTGCGTTTTTAGTTGCATTATCATGTCGTTAGTTGTCTGCATTTAGTGTCAGCATCATGTCATTATTTGTCTGCGTTTTAGTTGCAGTATCTTGTCATCTTTTGTCTGTGTTTTGAATTGTAGTATCATGTCATTTGTCTGCGTTTAGTTGCAGTATTATGTCAAGTTTTCGTCTGCGTTTTCAGTTGCAGTATCATGTCATTATTTGTCTGCGTTTTAGTGGCAGTATCATGTCATTATTTGTCCACTCTCTTCATTGCAGCATCATGTCATTATGTCGACGGTCCTCAGCACGACAGTATCATGTCGTTATTGCTTCACTTGTTTACTACAGTTGTCATGTCAGTAGTGGCTGCATTTTTATCGCTGCAGTCATGTCAGTCTTTCACCTGAGTGTTACGCCAGTGTCTGATAATCATTATCTGATAGTATTATGTCATTTGTGTCTGCGTTGTGCTGTTGCTGTTGTTTTTATGTAATTTGTTTGTATCATGTCTTTAGGGGTATGCATTTCGCTGCAGTTGTTTATGTCATTTTATCTGTCGTTCGCTACACTAGCTTAATTCGGCAGTCGCTGCAGTTTATGCGATACATTTTTTATTATATTTCATCAGGTGTATTACCAGCGGTCAGGTAGTGCCTTTGTGCGTGGTCTGGAGATTGTTCAGGTACAGGTGTGTTGGGATACAATTTTCTTCTTTCTCGATGGCATAGGGGGAGCAGGATCTGTCACGTCTACGGATCCATACGGGCTGAGTTTCGTTTGTAAAAATGTTATAGAACATATTATACTCACCCGTATAACATACGTCATACGTGCATGTTCATTCAGCATACTCTTACTTTACCCACCACGGTCTGTGGGTACGTTAGCCCTGAGTGTTCGTTATTAATTACTGTATCAGCGCTACAGCTTACTCGGGCTAAATAAGGGGATAGGTTACACATAAGGGCGGTAGTGTTAGGGGTTGCACGCGCTGGAAGGTGGCAGTCAATTATGCGCACCATGAGGTTCATGCACAGGGTTCAGCCATTGGTAGTGTGGAGGGGTGTTTACCCGTATGTTTTCTTTCCTCAGATTCATTATGTCACATGTATCTGATAGCGAGGACTTGGCTTTCATACCTCCGACCCCACGAGGTGGGTCAGAAAATGGGAGTACTCAGTCGATGAGGAATTGGACCATTCCTAAACTCATAGCGGAGTTACGGCAAAAAAGCATCCCTTTCCCAGCCTCAGCTAGGAAAGCTGAATTATTTTGGTTACTGTTTCCAGCACAACCCATCGCTTCTACCAGCCAAGAACACGCTTCGGTTCATAACTCATTGACTCAGATTCATGCTGTTTTGAATACGTTGGTCACTTCTATGTCTCAACTACAGGATAGGATGGAAGTAATAGAAAATCGGGTGGCTAGGGATCAAGCAGTTGAGATTCCAGCAGCTCCTGCTTTACCTAGTGTTCCTGTAGGTAACATTGTCGTTCCTTCATCGGTGGCAGCTCCATCACAGTTATCAGGATTACCTTCCGTATCCCCGGCTCATTTCATCACAGCCAGTGTTAAAAAAAGACATATTGGAGGGGAAAGATGTTAATTTGGCATCTCTGCTAATCGCGTCTCAGGATTTATCAGAGAATAAATCATATGCTTGCGGTGAAGTGTCGGTGGTGCTTAAGGCTAAAGACCCTAGGCTTAACCGGAAGCTTAATGTGGCGGAATTTGTTCTGGCATTTGGTATCTTTAGGGATATTATATGCTCAGTCAATCCCAACAGAAGGGAGGAGTTAGACATTTATCTACACAAGGTTGTAGACTTAGCCCACAAATACGGGGGGTGTAGTTTTTATGACTATCACAGATCATTTTCAGCTAAGGTTGCGGCTACTTGGGCCCAGTTCCAACTGGTCACCTGTTGGAGTAATATCGATACCGAGTTATTCTGCAGGCATTTCGCCAACCAAAAATCCCCGGTTTATGGCAACTGTCAGTCCACAGCCCACGCGTCAGCATGGTGTCCTTCGATCGAGGCGCACGGCCAGGTCGGGGTGGCCAAGCAAGGCAGTGGGGCAGCGTCTACAGGGCCTTCAGGACAGGTGGATAAGTTAGGGAGGCCTATTCACTATCTGGGTAAGGCACAAGTATGCAATAATTACAATCAAGCTGGTTGTAATTACAATCAGTGTAGGCTTCTGCATGTCTGCTCCAGCTGCTTCAGGGCACATCCCAAGACTGCGTGCTTAGTGAGGTCAGCTACTTCATGACTGAGCCGGGTCAACGTTCCTTTGTTAGGTCATCTTCTAGAGAATCATCCATCTCCAGTCCTCAGGCGGTTCTTGATGGATGGATTCTCAGTGGGTTTCCATACAGGGTTCGTGACGCTTCCTACGCAGTCTTTCGAATGCAGGAATTTGTTATCAGCAGGTAGATTCGCTGGGGTGGTAGATGAGTTACTAGAAGTGGAGATCTTAAAAGGATTTGTTATTGGCCCTTTCATGGTTCCGCCGTTCGGTATGTGGAGGGTCAGCCCGATAGGGGTGGTCTGTGGAAAATTTTCGAATAAATATCGTCTAATTTATGATCTGTCTGCGCCTCATTTCTCCTATATACCAAGTCTCAATTCACTCATACCATCAGAAGAATTTTCATTAAAGTATGCTTCAGTGGATGTAGCCATTCAACATATCTTGCAGTTAGGTAGGGGCACATGGTTGTCCAAGGCAGATGTGGCGGATGCTTTCAAACTGCTGCCTATCAGGCCCGAGTTGTGGCAATGGTATGGCATTAATTGGCGGGACAGATACTATTTTGCCACAAAGTTAACGTTCAGTTCGAAAAGCAGTCCTTATTTATTTAATGTATTTGCACAAGCACTTCATTGGATTTTAAGGAACGGCCAAGGTTGTGAGCGGGTAGTTCATTATTTGGAAGATTTTTTACTAATCGAAGACCCGGAATGATCCCCTAAGGATTTAGACTCACTGATCGGGCTGTTCGCGGAACTTCCTTTAGCTGCCCGAAAAGTGGAGGGGCCATCCAGGGTCATCAATTTCCTGGGTATAACATTAGATTCTGGTAATATGGTGGTGGCAAGTCTGCCTGAAGAGAAGCTTCTGAGGATTCGGGAGGTGGTTCGGAGTTTGGTTCGATCATCAGCATGTTCAAAAAGGGAACTTCAGTCCCTGTTGGGCATGTTGAATCATGCCATGAGGATTATTCCCCAGGGGAGATCATTTATATCCAGGTTATTGGCATTGTTACCATTATCGCAAGATGGAGATACAGTGATCAGGTTACAAGCGGATGCCAGGGCTGATTTGGTCATGTGGGATCAATTTCTTGCTAATTGGAATGGTATATCACTGCTCATTCCGCAGCCAGACAATGATTCGCCTAGGGTGTTCTCTGATGCGGCAGCATCCATGGGGTTTTCCGCTATATATGGTGATCAGTGGTTTGCCGGTCGGTGGCCACCTGAGGTGTTTCAGTTGCCAAAATTTTCTCAGACATCAGCACTTTTTGAGATCTACCCCTTTGTAGCAGCCGCAGTCACATGGGGGGTAGAGTGGACTGGAAAATCAGTTATTTTCTTCACCGACAATCTCGCAACGGCCAGTATAATCAACAAAGACAGATCAGGGTCGTTGTTGATTATGTCGTTCATGCACAGGTTGACCTGGTTGGGCCTCACTTATAAATTCCATTTTCAGGGTGAATTCATCGGGGGTAGGTTCAATGGTGCTGCAGATGCATTGTCACGTTTTAATATGCAGGAATTTTTCTTACAGCAGCCGGGAGCCGATCTGGAGGGCAGAGCAGTACCGGGTTATCACCAATTGATCATGGACTGAGCAGGTGGTGGGATCAGGCCAGAATTTTTGCCAATAGTTCTCTGTCCAGGAACACCTTGAAGGCTTACAACACGGGGTGGTCGGTTTTTCGGAGATTCTCTGAGCGTTATCCGTGTGTGGCTCCTGGGGATGTCAGTTATATCATGGCATTTGCAGCTCACTGTCATAGTGAGTTGGGTTTATCGGCGAGCACAGTCAAGCTGTATCTAGCTGGCATACAGCACTTTAGATCTTTACATACTCCTGATGCCCCGTCTATTTTTGCAGCTCACCCATTGAAGGCAATGTTGAAGGGGATGCAAAGGTCTCAGGTGCAAATGAGGAGATCACGTTTACCAATGACGGGCAGAATATTTCGGGACATGTCCGACATGTTGTCTTCGGCTCCTTTTGGGGTGGCATCGAGTCTGATATTAAAGGCCGCAATATACCTTTAGTTATTTTGGTTTCCTTAGGCCGGGGGAAGTATCTCAGGCCTCGATACATTCTACAGTATTGCTGAAGAGCAGTCTTACCAAACATCATGACTATTATGCGCTGCGGTTAGGGATTTGTAAAACCAGTCAACTGGGGCCATGATTTGTGGTTAAATATTATGGTACTGGTAGACCTTGGTGTCCAATGGCTGTATTGGATTCACTATGTAGCTTTTTTGCAGCTGCACCTTCGGATTCCCCTCTGCTCCCCTTTCCTGTAAGTCCACTGTCCTCAAAGCAATTTATCACCCACGTACGCATACTTCTGACTAATTTACACCTGAATCCGAGTATGTTTTCCGGTCATTCATTTAGGATTGGGGCTGCATCCGCTGCTTCCAAACAAGGGGTACCAGCACATATTATTAAATACATGGGGAGATGGAAGTCAGCTTGTTTCCATCGATATATACCAGAACCACATGCGGAGGTTATTCAAGCCTTTAATACATTGTAAACACGGCGGTTCCCCGTTCTGTGAAGGGGGACATACCAGATCTACTGATCCCTGTCACTGGGATCAGTTAGATCTGTTATGTCCCGGCCAGCCCCACCCCCCCACAGTTAGAACACACCCAGGGAACATTGTTAACCCCTTCACTGCCCTCTGCAGGTTAACCCCTTCACTGCCAATGACATTTACACAGTAATCAGTGTATATTTAAATATCTGATCGCTGTATAAATGTCATTGGTCCCAAAAATGTGTAAAAAATGTCCGACATTTCTGCTGCAATATCGCAGTCCCGATAAAAATTGCAGATCGCCGCCATTACTAGTAAAAAAAAATAATAATAATGAAAACTCCATAAATCAATTCCCATAGTTTGTAGACGCGATAACTTTTGCGCAAACCAATCAATATATGCCGATTGCGATTTTTTTTTTTTTTAAAAAAAAAATATGTAGAAGAATGTATATATCGGCCTAAACTGATGAATAATTTTTTTTAA
>BLSH010241939.1:4650-15905 GCA_018402905.1 Glandirana rugosa
GGACAGTACACTACCTACGTTGGGCGACGTGTGCTTATCGCCCCTTGTGTCCTTTACGACTCAGTCGCTAGGGAGGTTACAGACGGATTACGTGGTTATTAGTGTTGGGGCGGAAGACGCGGTCGGGAAGGGGACGTCTGTGATGGAGGGAGGGCATCTGATGTGAAGGGGGGATCTGATGTGATGGGGGAGGGGATCTGATGTAATGGGGGGAGGGGATCTGATGTGATGGTGGAGGGGATCTGATGTGATGGGTGGAGGGGATCTGATGAGATGGGGGGATCTGATGAGATGGGGGGGGATCTGATGAAATGGATGTGTTTGGAGACCCCTGGTCTAGACTGAACAGATAGAAGAGTTGCAGAATGTGAGAAGAAAGCACTCATGTAATGATGATCCATGAACATTGTGTGCCGCTGCAGGGGAAGGGCTGGCGCAGAAGGCGGGGTTGTGATTATTGGTGCATTAGGCAGACATTGGAGGGATCGCTGACTCAGCATTTCCTGTGTTCCCCGCTATTCGTGTGCAGCGGGTTGCATCCATCACATGACAGGTGGCTGATTAGGAAACCCGCGCACTTCTCTCCTGAAAGAAACAATTACATTTTCTTCTGTCCTGGGAATGCGCTCATTTATTTATAAGACCTCAGCGCCACCATATTGCTGAATTTAACAAATCTTTTAAATTGCAATTATTTCGGGTTATCGGTCTTCTCCTCAAATCTGGAGGTCATCAAGTTTCAAGCTCACATCGAATGACTAGAAATGTTCTTTTAAACCAACAGTAAAAGTAATGCCAGTTTAAATATAGAAGAGCGACAGGAGCAAAAAAAAAAAGCAAGTGGTCCAATGGATCGGCTCTTTTTTATTTTAATTGTAATTTTTTGTTTGCTTTTTCAATCTTTTTAAAAATAATTATAGACTACATAAAGATTTCTATTTATCCCAAGCATGTTTACATTTGCTTACTCTCGACTGACTCGCTACCTCTTCTAAATTTTTAGTAAAAAAAAACCTTCTAAGGTAGCCTGTAAACCAGGAATAAGCAATTAGCGGACCTCCAGCTGTTGCAAAACTACAAGTCCCATCATGCCTCTGCCTCTGGGTGTCATGCTTGTGGCTGTCAGAGTCTTGCTATGCCTCATGGGAGTTGTAGTTCTGCAACAGCTGGAGGTCCACTAATTGCATATCCCTGCTGTAAACCCACATGAATTGGGTGATGAACGCGTTTGAAGGAGGAGTGACATCATGCCGCTAACCTGGAAGTATGCAGGTTATTCATAATACGTGCCTGGATACTGATGTGTAGTAGTATTAGTGCACAACATAAGTTGAGTATATTTTAATTTTTTTTTAAAAATACTGTTACCCATACAGAGAGCACTATACACTTTATTAAAGTGATTGTAAGGTCATTTTTTTTTAACCACTTCAGCCCCAGAAGGATTTCCCACTTTAGGACCAGAGCACTTTTTGCGATTCGGCGCTGCGTCGCTTTAACTGACAATTGGGCGGTCGTGCGACGTTGTACCCAAACGAAATTTGCGTCCTTTTTTTCCCACAAATAGAGCTTTCTTTTGGTGGTATTTGATCACCGCTGCGTCATTTCTGATCACCGCTATAAACAAAAAAAGAGTGACAATTTTGCAAAGAAAAACAATATTTCTTACTTTTTGCTAAAATACAAATCCTAAAAAAAATATAAAAAAACAAATTTATTTATCGGTTTTGGCCGATTTATATTCTTCCTCATATTTTTGGTAAAAAAAAAAAATCGCAATCGGCGTTTATTGATTGGTTTGCACGAAAGTTGCTGCGTTTACAAACCATGAGAATTCATTTCTGACGTTTTTACAATTTTTTTTTACTAGTAATGGCGGCGATCTGTAATTTTTAGCGGTACTGCGATATTGCGGCGGACATGTCGGACATCATTGTCAGTGAAGGGGTTAACCTGCAGGGGGCAGTGAAGGGGTTAACTGTGTTCCCTAGGTGTGTTCTAACTGTGATCACAATCACAGCTCGCCAGTGGACATCGGGTCCGCCTGAGCCGTGGGCATACTCCTGCAGAGTGGGGCAGGCATGAGAGCGTGCTGCCGGCGGCGCGCTCCTGCCCACTAGCTGCGTTTGCTTAAAGATGTTTAAAGACGGCAATTCGTGGGACGCTGACACTCTGCAGCAGTAAATTTACGCGAGCCGGTCGGGAACCGGTTAAATAACAAAGATGTTATACTTACCTCCTCTGTGCAGTTGGTTTTGCACAGAGCAGCCCGGAGGGGTCCCCCCCACGCCACTTCCCGGTGGTCTCCGCCGCTTACTGGAGCCGTGGCTAGCGGTGGAGACCTGTTGGGCAGGGAATCGAGTGAGGGCATGATGGCCCCCACTCGACTCTATGCCCTTGGAGGACCAGAGCGACGTCCATCGTCACTTCCGCCCAACGGCTTTTAAGTATAAATGTGAGATGTGAGGTCTTTTTTGACCCCAGATCTCACATTAAAGAGGCCCTGTCCTGCTTTCTATTACAAAGGATGGTTACATTCCTTGTAATAGAAATAAAAGTGATAAAAAAAAATCGAACGCGTACACAAGTGGCGCCCACATATGAAAACGGTGTTCAAACCACACATGTGAGGTATCGCCGCGATCATTAGAGCGAGAGCAATAATTCTAGCACTAGACCTCCTTTGTAACTCTAAACTGGTAACCTGTAGAAATTTTAAACATCACCTATGGAGATTTTTAAGTACCAAAGTTTGTCGCCATTCCACGAGCGGGCACAATTTTGAAGTATGCCATGTTGGGTATCAATTTACTTGGCGTAACATTATCTTTCACAATATAGAAAAAAATTGGGCTAACTTTACTGTTGTCATATTTTTTAATTCAAAAAAGTCTGTTTTCTGCGTTTGTAAGACCGCTGCACAAATACGGTGTGACATAAAGTATTGCAACGACCACCGTTTTATTCTCTAGGGCAGTGTTCCCCAACCCAGTCCTCAAGGCCCACCAACAGGTCATGTTTTCAGGATTTCCCTCAGATGAATCAGCTGTGGTAATTACTAAGGCAGTGAAACTGATCAAATCACCTGTGCAAAATAATGGAAATCCTGAAAACATGACCTGTTGGTGGGCCTTGAGGACAGGGTTGGGGAACACTACTCTAGGGTGTCTGAAAAAAATATATAATGTTTGGGGGTTCTAAGTAATTTTCTAGCAAAAAAACAGATTTTACCTTGTAAACAACAGATGTCAAAAATAGGCTTGGTCCTTGGTGGTTAAGGTGAAAAACCTTGAAGCGGCCCTTCACCCTCCTGAGGAAGATCCGCCTCTCCATCCCTCCTCCCTTCCTCTTTTTTTTTAAAATTGAAAGTCCGCCCCGCCTCCCCATCACGTCTCGCGCCTTAGGCGAATGACGCACACATTGCCCGCTGTGCCTCCATATGTACGCCACATACCCCAGGAGGCATAGGTTTTCTCTGAAGAACTGGAGGAGGGGGTGGCCTATTGTTGCATCATCAAGAGGCCCGCCCACTGAACCTGGAAGAGCTGGCGAGCCTCTAGATGGCGTCAGAGAGTAAATAGCGGCGTGGGACAGAGCAGTGGCTTTCAGAGAGGATTTCAGCGGGTCAACTGGATGGGTGAGTATCTGAAATGGGCAGATACCACCATCAGGTAAGGGGGGCAAAAAAAAAGGGGTAGATTGGTTGGAGTTCCTCTTTAACGCTTTGGAGCCACTTTAATTCTTGCTAGAATTCCATACATATATTGTGGGACTGGGGAGGATGGAGGAAGATTGAGAACATCAGTGGAAAGGAGAAAGGCAGAGCAACCATAATAAAGGACACCCCACTTTAAGGGGTAGGCGCACCAGACCTAATATCAGGTCAGCATTTTAACCACTTCAGCTCCGGAAGGATTTCCCACTTTAGGACCAGAGCACTTTTTGCGATTCGGCGCTGCGTCGCTTTAACTGACAATTGCGCGGTGTTGCGACGTTGTACCCAAACTAAATTTGCGTCCTTTTTTTCCCACACATAGAGCTTTCTTTTGGTGGTATTTGATCCCCACTGCGTCATTTCTGATCGCCGCTATAAACAAAAATAGAGCGACAGTTTTGCAAAAAAAAAAAAAAAACAATATTTCTTACTTTTTGCTAAAATACAAATCCAAAAAAAAAAAATATAAAAAACAAATTTATTCATCAGTTTATATTCTTCCTCGTATTTTTGGTAAAAAAACTCGCAATTGACGTTCATTGATTGGTTTGCGCAAAAGTTGCCGTGTTTACTAACCATTGGGATTTAATTTCTGGCGTTTTTACAATTTTTTTTTTACTAGTAATGGCGGCGATCTGCGATTTTTATCAGGACTGTGAAATTGCGGCGGACATGTCGGACATTTTTGACACTTTTTTGGGACCAATGACATTTATACAGCGATCAGAAATTTAAATGTCCACTGATTACTGTATAAATGTCATTGGCAGTGAAGGTGTTAACCTGCAGGGGGAGATCTAGGGGTTAACTGTGTTCCCTGGGCGTGTTCTAGGGGCAGGGTTGGTGCAAGGATTTTTGACACCCTAGGCGAAAACTCATTTTGCGGCCCCCCTTGGCTCCACCCCTGAACCCACCCCCTTTTCCCTGCCCCTCCTGATCAGCGCCAATAAAATGCAGTCTCACCAGCACCCATCAAATACAGCTTCACCAGCACCCATCAATACAGCGTCACCTGTGCCCATCAATACAGCATCACCTGTACACATAAAATACAGCTTCACTGGGGTGGGGGGGGGGGGGTATTTTCAGTCACTACTATATCTATATACAATACATTTGCAAATGCCATGGCATGTGATAATACAACTATTTCGTGCTGGCAGCCGCCTCAGCTCTCCACTTTCTCTTCCTTTGCATGATGCTTTGACACACGTGTTGGCAGACAAGGGCTCCCTTCTCCTCTCCAGAGTGACACTGAGACTCTCCAGACTCCATCTGACGCTCTCCTCTGTGATGATGAGATGATCATGATGCAGGGCAGCCAATGACAACAGCGGCCAGGCGGCGCCCTAGGTGGCAGTGCGCCCTAGGCGGCTGCCTACTCCGCCTAGTGGTAGGGCCGGCCCAGTCTAGGTGGGCTGGGCTGTCAGAGGCACCGGAGATCTAAGTGATCCCAGTGACAGGAATCAGTAGATCTCTGACATGCCGCCTGACAGAGAGTTTTTCTTCTCTGTCAAGCAATTGCGGCTCGCCGCCATTTGTAGACGGGAATTCGCACTACAGAGCCACACTGCAGCAGTAAATGTACGCAAGCTGGTCGGGAACTGGTTAACTTGCTGCACATTTTCATTGGCAGGCTGCAGATTTGCAGAGCACTTGAAGCACAAGTTCCAGTCCACACTTTTCCAATTTGTAGCAAATTTACCTGGCAAGTCTCCAGCAAGAGCAAAGTTGCAGTGGTGAGTCTACAGCAAGAGCTCTGCAAGTCTACAGCATGAAAATTCAGCCACAGTGACCCCTGTGGCGGGAGGACTGTCGCACAACATAACTGAACCAGAACTTGCAGCAGACTTGCACAGTATTTGCAAAGAAAGTTGATCTGTAGTCCTGCAATGCGGATTTGCTGCAATTGTGCAACAAACTTGTGTAGCCTGGCAAGTCTAGCAATAGCTGAGCAAGTCATTTTAAAACTTGCAGCTAAATTGCTTGCTATTTGGGATACAGAAGCTGGTGATAGAATAAAATGCAGGTAAGCAATTTAATTGAAGCAATATATACGTACCAAGGGATTTAAATTCTTTGGAATCCACGGAATCCGCTTGCTCAGTGGGGGATCTGTCCGCTGATCCGCGCTGAGCAGGCGGATGACAGGTCCATGTCTGCTCCGCTATGCAGAGCAGACGTGGACACAGTCCAGCTCCCCTCTATGGGGCAATCGGATGGAAACAGACTGCCTGTCTTTGTTTTCATACAATCTGATCTGCGAGACAGATGTGGAATAGTCTGTTTTTGGATCGGATCGGATATATGTGTCCGCTGACATCTGCCGCTCCATAGAAGAGACTGGAGGGTCCAATCAGGTCCGCCTGAAAAACTGACAGGTGGACCTGGACCGACAGCCCGTGTGAAAGGGGCCTTTTGACATCTTTTTTTATTGTATGAATATAAGAACATTAGCAAAGTATTATAAATATCACATGGCCATTGGGAATTTAATTACGTTTTTTTGTTTTTTTTTTGCTGTTGATTTACATTTGTGTGGTATACGCTGCATTATTTTATGACTGCTGAAAAATTGCACTTTATTCTTGTGCTGCACTACATTGTTAGAGGTTTATTAATACATTTAGGACTTGTGCAGGGCGAAAAAATAGTTTAGTTTCAATTTGTTATTTACGTAAATTAATTTAGTTAGATTCGTTCCATTCGTTTTCGGAATTCGTTTAGTTTATTTGTTTTCAAATCAATTTCGATTTGTTTCGAATTCAAATCATTTTTCAATTTCTAAGGAGAATGGGGTGGAGTGGAAAGTGGAGGAATAGAATGGGAAAAGATAGAATACAATAGAGGAGAATATAACAGAAAATGAAAGAATAGAATGTGGTGGAGGGGAACAGAGCTGTTGTATTCTATTATTTGTGTTCTGTTATATTCTTTTCTAGTCTCTTGGTTTTTTTTTCTGTTCTATTCCTTTGTTTTCTATTCTATTTTGTTCTCTTTGGAAATTGGAAAACTATTCAAATTCAAGGACTTTTCGAATTCAAATTTGAAAACTATTCGAATTTGAAAACTATTCGAATTTGAAAAGTATTCGAAAACGATTCCAAAATGATTAGAATTCAAATTTTATAGTGTCTACAAACTATGGCATAGATTTATGGATTTTAAATATTTTTTTTACTAGTAATGGCGGCGATCAGCGATTTTTAGCAGGACTACAACATTGCAGCGGACAAATCGCACACTAAGGCTCCTTTACACTTGCTTTGGCTTCAACGCACATTAAAGCCTCTAATGCTTCAACAAGCTTTTATGATGTGTTTTTGAGGCTTCGGTGGGGCTTCAATGAGGCTTCGGTGTTGCTTTAATGAGGCTTCAGTGGGGCTTCAGTGATGCTTTTTTGAAGCCTTGTTAAAGCTTGGCCGATGCCCTGTGTGTTTGTTGATATCTCACACCTGCAATTTCTCCAAAACCAACGGAAGCTAAAGCTGAATTAAAGCCTCTGAAAAGCAGCAGGTGCTTCAAGCGAGCTTCAAACAAGCTTTGTCATAGACTTCTATGGAGGCGTTGACGAGGCTTTGAAGCCTGGCTAAAGCTACATTCAGTGGCGTATCTAGGTTTTGTGCTGCCCTAGGCCTAAATAAACTCGTGCACCCCCTAATTTAAATATTGCCCACCCCTTCCTGGCAATGCCGCACCCCTTCCTGTTTAAGACCCGCCCTGACACTTGTAAACCACACCCCTTCATCTCTAGGCTCCACCTCTTCCTCTCTGTACATTATGCCCAGGTTCACATTACTCGCATAACACATAACTCGCACGATTTCAAACCAGTAATGCAGTTTGACTTTGGAGGCGATTTAACAGACATCTGTGAGGGTTAATGTACAGATGTCTATTCAAATTGCCCTCCGTGTCACCAAAAGTAGTACAGGAACTACTTTTGGGAATCTATGTGGCGCCGTAAATTTGGCATCGCACCGATTCAAATGTTGCCATTGCCAGCAATAACTGCCAATTTGGCATGCGATTTGACATGTCAAATCCCATGCCAAATCAGCCCAATGTGAATGTGGGCTTAAAGTGGGTACCAAGTGCAGCTTCACCAGTGCCCATCAATGCAGCCTCACCAGTGCCCATCAATGCAGCCTCACCAGTGCCCATCAATGCAACCTCACCAGTGCCCATCAATGCAGCCTCACCGGTGCCCATCAATGCAGCTTCACTGGTGCCCATCAATGCAGCCTCACCAGTGCCCATCAATGCAGCCTCACCTGTGCTCATCAATGCAGCCTCACCTGTGTTCATCAATGCAGCTTCATCGGTGCCCATCAATGCAGCCTTACCTGTGCTCAATGGCGCAGCCTCATTAGTGCCCATACAGGTGGTGAGGAGGGAGCACACTGATACCTCCACTGCCTGTCAATTACCTTTTGTACCACCTCCCCCTCCCCCTCCCTTTAGATTGTAAGCTCTAAGAGCAGGGCCCTCCTATTCCTTCTGTATTGAACTGTATTGTAATTGTACTGTGTCCCTTCTTTATTGTAAAGTGCTGCGCAAACTGTTGGCGCTATATAAATCCTGTATAATAATAATTGCCTCTGAAAAGAAATCTGTGTGGATTGCTTTTCAGAGGAGTGACAATCTATTTCAATAAGAGCAGCAGAGGGGGGCATTAGTGTAATTGTCTAGGGAGGAGGTGGTGTTTAAACTTACACCAATTTTCCAGCCTCTATCTGTGCATTGTACTCCAATTTGCCACCTGTCCTGCACACCTTAACATGCACACAGTTCACTCTGAATAGACATGAGTAGGTAAAGGGACAAAAAAATAAGAAATATCTGTGAGCCTCAGGCTGGGTTCACACTGCCAGCAGGGGTCCGGTGTGTCCTGGTTCCCTGTTTCAGGTCCAATTTCAGCCCAGATTTTGGGCTGAATTTGGACCTGAAAATGGTCCAAAAGATGCACAGCTTTTTTGTGCAAAACGCACCAGACCTGCTGAGGAGATATGTGAACCGGTTCCATAGAGAGGTCAATATCTCCTGCTTTTGTGAATTGGATGCGAGGAACCCACCTCCATTTCGCATAGGTGTGATCCCAGCCTAAGGCGGGTCCTCTGCATCCAATTCGCAATAGCAGGAGATATTGACCGGCTCTCTATGGAGCTCTCTATGGAGCCGGTTCACATATTTCCTCAGCAGGTCCGGTGCGTTTTGCAAAAAAACGCTGTGTGTCTTTTAGACCATTTTCAGGTCCAAATTCAGCCCAAAATTTGGGCTGAAATTGGATCTGAAACAGGGAACCAGGACACACCGGACCCCTGCTGGGAGTGTGAACCCAGCCTCAAATGTAGTTAGCAGGGTGGGCGATAAATAACAGAGTGACCTATAATGAGAAATGAGACTTTTCTTCATATGTCAGAAGGCAGGTTATCCAATATATACAAGCAGACACTAAGATGTTACGTGGCATTTATACCACCCTGCAGATATAAGCTGTAATCATTTAGGTAAATAGCAGTGTCCATTGAAGCAGAGAAGTAAAGCACAATCCTCTCCTAGCACCAGGCACACAGAGGGTTAATTACCAGAGAGGGCTTTCACATAACAAGGAGATGGGAAACAAAGTTGGAGCACAGATAAGGGGCTGCATGAGGTTTGCAAGGAGACACTCAGTGAGGATCCGTATTTTACTCCCCCCCCTCCAGGTCACATAGACAGAATGTACAGTAGCTGGGTCCGCTGCAGACTACAATCCAGCCAGCCCTGATATCGCTCCATGTGCAGCTGGGATCACAACACTGGAGGAGACACTGAGCATCTCTCTCTCTGCTGCTCTGCCGTCTGTGTGGAGAGGAGGGGGGGAGCTGTCACCTCTATGAGAAAGACGCTCTCCGAATGCTGCAGCCAGCAGTGAATGGACTGACTGGGGAGGAGGACTGGAGGAGGGATTTTTCCATGTGGGGGCGGTGCCACCCCCCCCAAAGTGCGGCCAAAGGCCTCGGCCTTGTCGGCCTAGGCCAAGACACAGCACTGGCTACATGGGGTATAATCTTTGACGCAAAGCTGAAGCAAAGCAAAGCCAATGCAAGGTGTAAACAGGACTGTAAGCCAACCATTTTATTTAGTGATCAGGGCTTTGACTGGCGTTAAGGGAACTTTAACACCTCCCTCCGATGCCCTGTTTTGAAGCAAAGTGTAAATGAGCCCTTAGTGACACTTTTGGGGAACAGTGACACCAATACAGTGATCAGTGCTAAAAAAAATGCACTGTCACTCTACAAATGCCACTGACAGGGAAGGGCCAGACACAAATAATGAAAAAGACGAACCCCGCTCCAGGCTTCCTGCTCCCAACAAACCACCCGCCACGCTCACATCGACACAGGTGTGCCTCTGCACACATCAATAAGTGAGAAGAATGCTGGACGTCGCACACCTTGCAACACCTTTATTGTGCTAATCCTTAAAATCCAAGCAATACATCATGAAGAAACACTGGGGTACATGGGTCACCAGCTTATGCGTTATGATTAAGCACCATTGTCACGGTGTGAAACGCGTAAGCTGGTGACCCATGTACCCCAGTGTTTCTTCATGATGTATTGCTTGGATTTTAAGGATTAGCACAATAAAGGTGTTGCAAGGCGTGCAGACATCCAGCATTCTTCTCCTCACTTACTGACAGGGAAGGGGTTAACATCAGGGGCAATCAAAGGGTTAAATGTGCTCCTAGGGAGTGCTTTCTAACTGTGGGGGAGGTGCTTTGGCTGTGAGAAGAGAGAGATCCGTGTTCCTGCTTAGCAGAAACACAGGATCTCTGTCTCCCCTACTAGCAGAACGGCAATCTGCCTTGTTTACATCCTGCCGTTCTGTCTCTCTCGTGAGCGATCGGCCAATCCTGGGGGACATCGAGTCCCCTGGACACGCTGATTGGCCCCTGCTGTGTCCAATCACTGCGCGAGCGGGTCGCCGGCGGCCGCAGACCCGGAAGAGCGAAATCACATTCCTGTACATGATTTAACGTACAGGAGCCCCCCCCCCCACAGTATATGTATGTGGGGCAGTCAGCAGGGGGTTAAGTCAGTTCGCTGAAGTCTTGTGGTTTTATTGGGTGGGTAGAGCAGCTGGGGCTTTTACTTTAACCACTTGCCGACCGTGTAACGTAGTTACACGTCGGCAAGTGGCACCCATTGTTGTGGGAGGACGTTATATAACGTCCTCCCACAATCGCGCTCCCGCGCGCGCTGCACATTGATGCAATGTGCCAGCCGTTCACCAATTTCATTTTCGGGGTCGACGAGATGGGTGGGTTATTTTGGTGTTCTGAAGTCGCTTGACTGAATTGGGGGACGACTGACGGGGTGTATGTATATGACACCCCCCCCCCCGAGGACATGCAATTTAGTACATGTCCTTACACTAAAGCGAGAAGGCCCAGACGCCGGCGGCCGCTGGGCGAGCGCGTCACTAACCTGTGTCGTCCCCGGTTAGTCGCACAGGTCCCCTGAGCTACAGGGGGTCCTAACCGGCTAGCGAG
>BLSH010241939.1:47801-68938 GCA_018402905.1 Glandirana rugosa
GGTGGGGGTAATTTAATGGTTATTATTAGTTAGTTATTGCAGATTTTTGGAATTTATGATTTTTGAACTTACGAATCGCGGTCAGCAGTGTCTACCAGAAAATCCCTGCTTCCTGGCTGTGCATGTGAGGGAGAACCCAAAAATCCAGCGGCTCCTAAGGGGGTGGCAGTAGAGTTGGGGGGCAGGGGAGAAGCGGAGAAATCCGCTGGAGGGGGGAGAAGGTTACAATGTGCACAGCAGCTGCAGGCTGCATAAATCCTCATAGGGGGCCGCATGTGGGCCACGGCCATAGTTTGGAGACCGCTGAGCTAAGGGAAAGTTGCAAAGTGAACAATCTTTTTGCCTTAAAGGGAAACGCTACAAAAATATCCAAAATACAGCAAAGTCATATTGTAATTTAATGTTATTAAAAAATGTCCTTTCCTTTTCAATCTGCAGTCACTAATTCACTGTAAAATTGAATGCAATACGGCAACCTGGAGGCATTCTGTACATACAGTATATTACTAAGTATTGGCCCACCCTTTGCAGATATAACAGCTTCAACTCTTCTGGGAAGGCTGTCCACAAGGTTTAGGAGTGTCTATGGGAATGTTTGACCATTCTTCCAGAAGCGTATTTGTGAGGTCAGGCACTGATGTTGGATAAGAAGGCCTGGCTCACAGTCTCCACTCTAATTCATCCCAAAGGTGTTGAGGTCAGGACTCTGTGCAGGCCAGTCAAGTTCCTCCACCCCAAACCCACTTATCCATGTCTTTATGGACCTTGCTTTGTGCACTGGTGCAAATCATTTGGTGGAGAGGGGATTATGGTGTGGGGTTGTTTTTCAGGGGTTGGGCTGAGTTCCAGTGAAGGGAACTTTTAACAGACATTTTGGACAATTTCATGCTCCCAACTTTGTGGGAACAGTTTGGGGATGGCCCCTTCCTGTTCCAACATTACTGCACACCACTGCACAAAGCAAGGTCCATAAAGACATGGATGAGCGAGTTTTGTGTGGATGAACTTGACTGGCCTGCACAGAGTCCTGACCTCAACCTGATAGAACACCTTTGGGATAAATCAGAGCGAAGACTGCGAGCCAGGCCTTCTTGACCAACATCAGTGCCTGACCTCACAAATTGGCTTCTGGAAGAATGGTCAAACATTCCCATAGACACTCCTAAACCTTGTGGACAGCCTTCCCAGAAGAGTTGAAGCTGTTATACCTGCAAAGGTGCAAAGGGTGGGCCAACTCAATATTGAATCCTACGGACTAAGACTGGGATGCCATTAAAGTTCATGTGCGTGTAAATGCAATACTTTTGGCAATATGGTGTATGACATTTAGTGCTCTGGACTGAGACAAGTACACACTATAGAGGGAAAGGATTTGTTCATATTTCATGTCTGAGGTTTACAACCACTTTAAGGCCAGCTGTAGGCCAACGTGTCAAACGGGGGTTTCTGCCATTTCCAATGTACAGTACTTACCAGTGTATATTACTAATAGTGATGTGATAGGAATGTATATCTCCATACACAGCCGGAATGGATGTATTATTGTGTTACCTTTTAACAGAGTTAAGCAGGCGTCACAATACTTCTGGTAATATAGTCTAGTTGGTGTACAGAACACCCCCCCCCCCCGGATATGTAATGTCCTGCTTGTGTGATTGGCTTACTGATTTCCTCAATAGTCTGCACCAAGATACAAGTCAGATTTTAGACACCCCCTGCAGTGGGAATTTCAGTTTTGATGAGATACTCCCTGTGACAGACCCAACCGGGACAGGGGATTTTGGAGGGGACTAGGGGCAAGCCTCCTACCCAATGATTATGGCTCATGGAGGAATGGAGGAGACCAGGGGTTTTTTTCTACTTCTCCTGGTCAGACCATGGTAAAGAGCTCAGTTCAGCCTCTGATCCCATGGAGAGAGCAGATCAGGGGCGTAATAATAGGGGTTGAAATTGCAACAGGGCCCCATGGTCCAGGGGGCCCATGTGCCTCCTTGTACACCTGAATAGGAGGGATGGCTGGGGTGGCATTTAGAGGAACCAATCTCCTCCATTTTCCTCTATCCAGTTTACTTGTCTTCTGCTGTTCCCAGGGTCCCTGTGTGCTCCCCCCCCCCCCCCACAGAGCTGCTGTCTTCCCCCCTCCTCTCTCCTGCCAGCTGCTGTAGAAGATGAGTCATGATGGAGAGATGGGAACCGGTCGGTAAATTTGTCATTTACCGGCTCCTTCCTTTTCTGAATGAACAGAGTCAGTGATTGGTAACAATTGGGTCATTCATAACTGAAGCATAGTAAACTGTTTTTTACTCTACTTCCGTTTCTGAATGAATGGGAGGCTCGGTGCACAGATTTTCATGTCCATTCATTCTGTGCAGCTGAGGCTACACATATGGAGATTTAGGGCTGAGGTTTGTTTAGACCCCTGATATCTCATCAAAGCCCCCCAACAGATCTTCTAAAAAAATGTAAAAAATAATAAAAATAAAATTGTAAAAGAAATAAAATGAAATGGTAAAAAAATAATACAATTAAAAACTACTGACACCAGTATTGCAAAGGTTGCAATTGTGACCGGGCCCTGGCATTTCACCACCACGGGGAGGCCCGAAGATGGCAGAAAGGGGGCCCCGCTGCAGAACTTGTGAAAGGGTCCCGTGGCGGTACCATAATAAAGGGCCCCAGGATCAGTGGGAAGAGGGAAGGGCCCTGGCCAGTTTCCTGCATGGGGCCCTGAAGGTTCTAGTTACGCCTCTGGAGCAGATCATACTCTAATGATGGAGAACAACATGATGAAGGCTGAGAACGAGGCTTGGATTAATTCTTTGAATAAGGACAATAAAGCTTCCCTTCTGGAGTGGATGGAAAAGTGTAATATTAATCTTGTACAGGTTAATGCCCCCCCCCCGGTGCTCTGGGCCTCTCCCCCCTGCCGAGTGCCCCCATAGCAAGCTACTTGCTATGTGGGCACTCGTGCACGCTCGCTCTTAAGCCCTGCTCTCTGTCTCCATAAGACTTCATAGGGCTATAAAGCTCAACCCCAACCCCCGACTCCCTCCTCAATGGCTGTGATTGACAGCAGCAGGAGCCAATGGTAGCCAGGGCCGGCTGTACCATTAGGCGGAGTAGGTGGCCGCCTAGGGCGTCCAGCTGCTGTTGATCTGTCACTGGTCTGCATTGATCACTCATGTCAATGGAGATCCAAGGCTGGCAGCACACCAGGGTGGTAAAATGAGGTGGGTCCAGGGGCACAGGTGCAGGCCTATGGTCCACGGCTAAAGAAATGGGTAGAGAGGTGCTGCAAAAATCACCACCTCCATCGTATACATGGACAGGGCAAAGGGCATGGAGTCAGGGGCAGAGCCAAATGGGGGGCGGCAAAATGAGGTTTCGCCTAGGGTGTCAAAAATCCTTGCACCAGCCCTGAAGGTACCTCAGCTTTAAGCCCATGCCACCTGTTGTAGAGCAATCACCATACCTTCGCTGAAGACAAAGTCACTCTTAATGTCAAACGGTTGTATGTGGACCTCAGACAGGAACAAGACCACAATCTTCTTCTGGTCACTGGAGACCAGGCTGATCTTCTCTGGAGCCTCACATTCGTAGGACATCCCAACTGGTGTGGCCATAAGAGACAGGGGATGGCTGGTAGCCGTGTGCTTCCCAGCTGAAACATTGACACAGCAATATATCAGGTAAGTTCCAAAGAAAAACGATAAGTTAAAGTGGAGTTGCACCCAGAAATTTTTTTTGTTCGGCATCCACTCTTTTCATACTAAATAGATGTAACGTTTTGTTTCCTTGCTTTCAAACCGCCTAGTAATTCCATGTATTTTTTACTCACAATTTCGTTTCTCTCACTGCTGGACTTTTCCATTTTAGGTGAGGGCACCTGAAGCCCATCCTGGGTCTCCTGGCATCTCTTCCTGAAAGAAGTGCATGGTGGGTAACCATCATCCACTCCTCGATCTCGGCCCGCCTTAAATCGCGTCATTTCCTGTCTGGAAATAATACGATTTTACAGTACAGGGAAGCCCACTGACTCCTGGGAAATGATGAGTCACATCTCCCAGGAGTCCAGGGGAAGCAGGAAGTGAGGAGAAGAGCCTAGGACCTAAAATGGGCAGATTACAGAGACCACCTAGATACAAGCGACTTAGGGTGAGTATACTTTTTTTTTCCTTCAAAGGTAAGTCTATATAGGCAAAGGACTTGAATGATGTAAAAATAAAATTCTGGGTGGAACTCCACTTTAAGCATAAAACAGTGCCTTAAGCTTTAAAATGACAAAAAAAAAAAAAAAATAGTGGATATTGATAAATGGGGGAAGATATCTATCACATGTAAAAACGTTACAAAAGGGTAATTGCTGTTGCCTTTAAATATTAATTCTCTCATGCATTTTATTTAAGATTATATAAAAATGCCTATGGTGTAAAATCATATAACACAATGCTTTATTTAGCAGTGGCACGGGTCCCAGAGAGAGGGCCCCAGATGGGAAAGCCAGGGGCAGAGCAAAAAGGACTGCATTGTGCACATCAGAATTGGGTGAACATCTGTTGGTGACGCGTCAGCAGCCAACCGCACAAAATGACTCAGCTACTGACTGCGGCTATACGGCTCCTCTCCTGAACACATCCATTTATTTCTGCTGGTGATAATACTGTAATTGTGGGGTTTTACCAATCACACTGACCTCTTTCTATAGTAGAGGCCTTGGAGTAAGCATTTGAGGCTGCATGCACACTGCGCAGCATACAGTAACCAGGACCACTGCGGCATCGGTCTGGGGGGGGGGAGGGGATTGGGGGGGTGCAGGAACCAGCCATTGTGTAGTATAGCAGTCTATGAGGACCGCACCGCACCTACATGCCGCAGTCTTGCACATACTCACGTCTTGCTCCAGTTTTGAAATTTGTGCGTTCTGAGGGATCATAAAAAAACTGAACTTTGCTCATTTTCCAACTCCGTCCAGTGGACTTTGTGAAGTCCTGAGTGTCCTATGAATAAAATGGATATTTATATGCAACCATTTGCTCCATAGTTATATACATAGTTACATAGTTAGTCAGGTTGAAAAAAGACACAAGTCCATCTAGTTCAACCAAAAAAAAAAAAAAAAAGAAAGAAAAACTATATATAACCTACAATCCCATATACACTGGAGACCAGGCTGATCTTCTCTGGAGCCTCGCATTCATAGGACATTGATTGAAATGCAAGCATTGGCTGAAATATTGATTTTAATGAAAGAACTGATTGAACTATTGATTGAAATGCAAGCATTGGATGAACTATTGACTTTAATGAAAGCATTGATTGAACTATCGATTGAAATGCAAGCATTGGATGAACTATATTTGAACAAAAGCATTGGTTGAACCATTGATAAATATGCAAGCATTGGCTGAACCTTTGAATCTAATGAAAGCATTGGTTGGACCATTGGTTGAAATGTAAGCATCAGCTCAACTATTGATTTAAATTAAGGCATTGGTTGAACCATTGATTAGAATGCAAACGTTGGCCGAACTATTAACTTTAATAAAGGCATTGGTTGGACCATTGATTAAAATGCAAACGTTGGCCGAACTTTTGATTTTTCATAAAGGCATTGGTTGGACCATTGATCAAAATGCAAACGTTGGCCAAACTATTGATTTTAATAAAGGCATTGGTTGGACCATTGATTAAAATGCAAACGTTGGCCGAACTTTTGATTTTAATAAAGGCATTGGTTGGACCATTGGTTGAAATGCAAGCATCGGCTGAACTATTAATTTAAATGAAAGCATTAATTGAGCTATTGATTAAAATGCAAGCATTGGTTGAACTATTGATTTTAATAAAAAAAATTGGTTGGACCATTGATTGAAATGCAAGCATTGGCTGCACCAGAGATTTAAATGCAAGCTTTGGTTGACCCGTTGACCTATTAATACCATTTTGCGTTCTTGAAATGCGACATATGGGATTCGTATATTATGGATCATTGTGTAAAACTAGGAATGGCATGGCTCTATATGTAAGTAGAGCTCAGCATAGTGGCAAAAGATTTCACTTTAATCATAATGCCTAGTCTTAGACAGTTGTCATAATGAATCATGCATTGCAGTATGTCTAGGTCATTAGTAGTTCACAGCATTTGATTATAGATCCTTGAGCAGCTGTAGTGTTAGTTGCTTGGACCATTGATTAAAATGCAAACATTGCCCGGACTATTGATTTTAATAAAGGCATTGGTTGGACCATTAATTGAAATGCAAGAATCGGCTGAACTATTAATGTAAATGAAAGCATTAATTGAGCTATTGATTAAAATGCAAACATTGGTTGAACTATTGATTTTAATTAAAAAATTGGTTGGACCATTGATTGAAATGCAAGCATTGGTTGAACTATCCATTTAAATGAAAGCATTAATTGAGCTATTGATTGAAATGCAAGCATTGGTTGAACTATAGATTTTAATTAAAAAATTGGTTGGACCATTGATTGAAACGCAAGCATTGGCTGCACCAGAGATTTAAATGCAAGCTTTGGTTGACCTGTTGACCTATTAATACCATTTTGCGTTCTTGGAATGCGACATATGGGATTCGTTTATTATGGATCATTGTGTAAAACTAGGAATGGCATGGCTCTATATGTAAGAAGAGCTCAGCATAGTGGCAAAAGATTTCACTTTGATGATAATGCCTAGTCTTAGACAGTTGTCATAATGAATCATGCATTGCAGTATGTCTAGGTCATTAGTAGTTCACAGCATTCGATTATAGATCCTTGAGCAGCTGTAGTGTTAGTTGGTTGGACCACTGATTAAATTGCAAACGTTGGCCGAACTATTGATTTTAATAAAGGCATTGGTTGGACCATTAATTGAAATGCAAGCATCGGCTGAACTATTAATGTAAATGAAAGCATTAATTGAGCTATTGATTAAAATGCAAACATTGGTTGAACTATTGATTTTAATTAAAAAATTGGTTGGACCATTGATTGAAATGCAAGCATTGGTTGAACTATTAATTTAAATGAAAGCATTAATTGAGCTATTGATTGAAATGCAAGCATTGGTTGAACTATTCATTTAAATGAAAGCATTAATTGAGTTATTGATTAAAATGCAAGCATTGGTTGAACTATTGATTTTAATTAAAAAATTGGTTGGACCATTGATTGAAATGCAAGCATTGGCTGCACCAGAGATTTAAATGCAAGCTTTGGTTGACCTGTTGACCTATTAATACCATTTTGCGTTCTTGGAATGCGACATATGGGATTCGTTTATTATGGATCATTGTGTAAAACTAGGACTGGCATGGCTCTATATGTAAGAAGAGCTCAGCATAGTGGCAAAATATTTCACTTTGATGATAATGCCTAGTCTTAGACAGTTGTCATAATGAATCATGCATTGCAGTATGTCTAGGTCATTAGTAGTTCACAGCATTCGATTATAGATCCTTGAGCAGCTGTAGTGTTAGTTGGTTGGACCATTGATTAAAATGCAAACGTTGGCCGAACCATTGATTTTAATAAAGGCATTGGTTGGACCATTAATTGAAATGCAAGCATCGGCTGAACTATTAATTTAAATGAAAGCATTCATTGAGCTATTGATTAAAATGCAAACATTGGTTGAACTATTGATTTTAATTAAAAAATTGGTTGGACCATTGATTGAAATGCAAGCATTGGTTGAACTATTAATTTAAATGAAAGCATTAATTGAGCTATTGATTGAAATGCAAGCATTGGTTGAACTATTCATTTAAATGAAAGCATTAATTGAGTTATTGATTAAAATGCAAGCATTGGTTGAACTATTGATTTTAATTAAAAAATTGGTTGGACCATTGATTGAAATGCAAGCATTGGCTGCACCAGAGATTTAAATGCAAGCTTTGGTTGACCTGTTGACCTATTAATACCATTTTACGTTCTTGGAATGCGACATATGGGATTCGTTTATTATGGATCATTGTGTAAAACTAGGAATGGCATGGCTCTATATGTAAGAAGAGCTCAGCATAGTGGCAAAAGATTTCACTTTGATGATAATGCCTAGTCTTAGACAGTTGTCATAATGAATCATGCATTGCAGTATGTCTAGGTCATTAGTAGTTCACAGCATTCGATTATAGATCCTTGAGCAGCTGTAGTGTTAGTTACCTTGACAAAGAACAACTTCAGCGTGTAGGATTTGTCTAACCATGACAAATGCAGTTCAGACTCGTTATTCCAGCATTTCCCTTTAATCTCAGTATCTCTGGGCAGCTGGATGATAGCTTCCTCCAGATCCCACTGTAACAGATAAGAAACCACACTGCTGAAGAACATCATTTACTTACAGCAATTGCATAGACTAATATCAGACTATTTATTAATCAAAGTCATGTTACTAAAACTGATTCTGCAATAGCAACAATCTAGCATACTGAATACTGCAAAAAATGATGCAGTAACTCTTAGCAACCAATCAATCAACAGCTTTCAGCACTCTGACTGCAATGAACTGGTGAAGGGGGCATTTTAATTCAATAATTTCCCTTTGAGATTAATAAAGTGTTCTGAATCTGAATTGAATTGGTTACTTTGTTACACTGTGCATTGTCTTACTGAGTAGGATGGATGCATTGAAGAGAAATCATATTCTCAAATTTAGAATAAAAATAAAAACACTGGTAATTCTCATAAATGTGGGCTGAATTTTAAACATTAAAATTATTATTTTTTTAATAATACTTACATCCACTTCATTACTGGAAGGAACTTCATAGGGAACAGCTAACTTAGCGGAGAATTCAGCCATAAGACAAGTGGTTCCATTTTCTCTTATGGCAAAAATATTTTTCTCAGGATTAGTGGATAGACCTGAAAGATTCTCCACTTCTTGCTCTGCCAAATTTGGACCAATGGCGCCTGTCAAATAAAGAAAGTCTATCATTGACTGTTCACATTGTTCATACTGTGCCACCAACCAAAGAAGCTGTCCTAACCCCAAAGCTGGTTGCCCCTCTACCCTGGTACAAGGTTCTGTTGTCCTTTATAGATAATGGACCATATACATGTATTCCTTCACCTAAAGAATAATCATAATAATAATTGTTTTACTTACATACAAGAAGAACCAGTACTTGCAGTCCTAGGGCAGATGCACTCCTTATGAGATCCATGCTTGCTCAGACTTTGCAATGACCCAAGAAATACTGAAAGCCAAAATAAAAAGTCTCAAGACTTGTCTCCTACAGATCACTTATCCAGTCCTGGGCACAGTTGTAATGATCAATCTGATTCAGCACTAATCTGTCAGATCCACATACTGGAAGAGAGGCTCATGGGGTAGCAATCCAATGTACTGCTATGCCTTATGTGGCTGTACAGAGTGCCTATGGAACTCTGCTGTCCAAGGTGCTGAAATGCCTTACCTTGCTGGATTGAATGGATTGTCTGCAACTCTGCTGTCCAAGGTGCTGAAATGCCTTACCTTGCTGGATTGAATGGATTGTCTGCAACTCTGCTGTCCAAGGTATTGAAAACCATGTGAGGGTGGCTTGTATTGAGTGCCTATTGAACTCTGATGTCCGGGGTACTGAAATACCTCATGTTAATGGGTTGTATGAAGAGCCAATGTGCTGAAATGCCTTACTGCATGGGGTGCTGCAACCTTCAGCTGCCCAAAGTGCTATAATGCCTTGTGTGGGTCGCTTGCACTCTGCAGTCCAGGATGCCTTGTGTGAATCAATTGCATTTACATCTGCTGGTCCAAGGTTCTGGAATGCCTCATGTGGCACTGCTATACAGCATGCCTATGAAGCTCTGCTAGTCCAAGGTTCTGGAATGCCTCATGTGGCTCAGTTGCATGAAGTGCAGTGACTCTTACTTGTCCAAGGTGCCCAAATGCCTTATGTGATTCTGTTGCACTTATTGTCTCCTCTGTCCAAGGTGCCCAAATGCCTTATGTGGGTCGTTTGCATGGAGTGCCTATGAAGCTCAGCTGTCCGAGGTGCTGAAATGCCCTCTCTTTGTTTGCTGCAGTTATTGCCGGGACAAGCCGCTGTCCAAGGTGCTGAAATGCCGGATGTGCGGAGCGCCTATGAAGCTCTGCTGTCCAAGGTGCTGAATCTCATTACTGCTCCGCTATGCTGTGGTGTGGAGAGGAACTCTGCAATCCAATGGGCTGTATTGTCGGAAGAAACTCTGCTATCCTAGATGCTGTAGTGTAGGAGGAAAATCCACTGCGCTATAATACAGGAAAGAATTATGTTATCCACTGTGCTGTAGTGTAGATATGAGCTCTGCTATCCACTGTGCTATAGATTAGAAAGGAACTCTGCTATCCACTGTGCTGTAAAATAGAAAGGAACTCTGCTATCCACTGTGCTGTAGAATAGGAAGGGACTCTGCTATCCACTGTGCTGTAGTAAAGGAAGGAACTCTTCTATCCACTGTGCTGTAGATTAGAAAGGAACTCTGCTATCCACTGTGCTGTAGTATAGGAAGGATCTCTTCTATCCACTGTGCTGTAGTATAGAAAGGAGTTCTGCTATCTACTGTGCTGTAGTAAAGGAAGGAACTCTGCTATCCACTGTGCTGTAGTAAAGGAAGGAACTCTTCTATCCACTGTGCTGTAGATTAGAAAGGAACTCTGCTATCCACTGTGCTGTAGTATAGGAAGGATCTCTTCTATCCACTGTGCTGTAGTATAGAAAGGAGTTCTGCTATCCACTGTGCTGTAGTATAGAAAGGAGTTCTGCTATCTACTGTGCTGTAGTGTAGATACGAGCTCTGATATCCACTGTGCTGTAGATTAGAAAGGAACTCTGCTATCCACTGTGCTGTAGTATAGGAAGGATCTCTGCTATCCACTGTGCTGTAGTATAGGAAGGATCTCTGCTATCCACTGTGCTGTAGTATAAGAAATAACTATGTTATCCACTGTGCTGTAGTATAGGAAGGAACCCAGCTATCCACTGTGCTGTAGTAAACAAAGGATCTCTTCTATCCACTGTGCTGTAGTATAGAAAGGATCTCTTCTATCCACTGTGCTGTAGTATAGAAAGGAGTTCTGCTATCTACTGTGCTGTAGATTAGAAGGGAACTCTGCTATCCACTGTGCTGTTGTATAGGAAGGAACTTTGCTATGCATTGTGCTGTAGTATAGAAAAGAACTCTGCTGTCCACTGTGCTGTAGTGTAAGAAAGAACTCTGCTATCCACTGTGCTGTAGTATAGGAAGGAACTTTGCTATCCACTGTGCTGTAGTATAGGAAGGAACTCTGCTATCCACTGTGCTGTAGTAAAGGAAAGAACTCTGCTATCCACTGTGCTGTAGTATAGGAAGGAAATATGCTATAGACTGTGCTGTAGTATAGGAAGGAACTCTGCTATCCACTGTGCTGTAGTATAGGAAGGAACTCTGCTATCCACTGTGCTGTAGTATAGGAAGGAACTATGCTATGCACCGTGCTGTAGTAAAGGAAGGAACTCTGCTATCCACTGTGCTGTAGTATGGGAAGGAACTCTGCTATCCACTGTGCTGTTGTAAAGGAAGGAACTCTGCTATCCACTGTGCTGTAGTATAGGAAGGAACTCTGCCATCCACTGTGTTGTAGTTTAGGAAGGTACTCTGCCATCCACTGTGTTGTAGTATAGGAAGGTACTCTGTTATCCACTGTGCTGTAGTATAGGAAGGAACTCTGCTATCCACTGTGCTGTAGTATAGGAAGGAACTCTGCTATCCACTGTGCTGTAGTATAGGAAGGAACTCTGCTATCCACTGTGCTGTAGTATAGGAAGGAACTCTGCTATCCACTGTGCTGTAGTATAGGAAGGAACTCTGATATCCACTGTGCTGTAGTATAGGAAGGAACTCTGCTATCCACTGTGCTGTAGTATAGGAAGGAACTTTGCTATCCACTGTGCTGTAGTAAAGGAAGGAACTCTGCTATCCACTGTGCTGTAGTATAGGAAGGAACTCAGCTATCCGCTGTGCTGTAGTATAGGAAGGAACTTTGCTATCCACTGTGCTGTAGTATAGGAAGGAACTCTGCTATCCACTGTGCTGTAGTGTAGATAAGTGCTCTGCTATCCACTGTGCTGTAGTATAGGAAGGAACTCTGCTATCCACTGTGCTGTAGTGTAGATAAGTGCTCTGCTATCCACTGTGCTGTAGTGTAAAAAAGAACTCTGCTATCCACTGTGCTGTAGTATAGGAAGGAGCTATGCTATCCACTGTGCTGTAGTGTAAGAAAGAACTCTGCTATCCACTGTGCTGTAGTATAGGAAGGAACTATGCTATAGACTGTGCTGTAGTATAGGAAGGGACACTGCTATTCACTGTGCTATAGATTAGAAAGGAACTCTGCTATCCACTGTGCTGTAGTATAATAAGGAACTCTGCTATCCACTGTGCCGTAGTATAGAAAATATCTCTTCTATCCACTGTGCTGTAGTATAGAAAGGAGTTCTGCTATCTACTGTGCTGTAGATTAGAAAGGAACTATGCTATCCACTGTGCTGTAGATTAGAAAGGAACTCTGCTATCCACTGTGCTGTAGTGTAGGAAGGAACTCTGCTATCCACTGTGCTGTAGTATAGGAAGGAACTCTGCTATCCCATGGGCTGTAGTATAGGAAGGAACTCTTCTATCCACTGTGCTGTAGTGTAGGAAGGAACTCTGCTATCCACTGTGCTGTAGATTAGAAAGGAACTCTGCTATCCACTGTGCTGTAGTAAAGGAAGGAACTTTGCTATCCACTGTGCTGTAGTAAAGGAAGAAACTTTGCTATCCACTGTGCTGTAGTAAAGGAAGGAACTTTGCTATCCACTGTGCTGTAGTAAAGGAAGGAACTCTGCTATCCACTGTGCTGTAGTATAGGAAGGGACTCTGCTATGCACTGTGCTGTAGTGTAGGAAGGACCTCTGCTGTCCACTGTGCTGTAGTATAGGAAGGAACTCTGCTATCCACTGTGCTGTAGTGTAGGAAGGAACTCTGCTATGCACTGTGCTGTAGTATAGGAAGGAACTCTGCTATCCACTGTGCTGTAGTATAGGAAGGAACTCTGCTATCCACTGTGCTGTAGTGTAGGAAGGAACTCTGCTATCCACTGTGCTGTAGTATAGGAAGGGACTCTGCTATGCACTGTGCTGTAGTGTAGGAAGGACCTCTGCTATCCACTGTGCTGTAGTGTAGGAAGGAACTCTGCTATCCACTGTGCTGTAGTGTAGGAAGGAACTCTGCTATGCACTGTGCTGTAGTAAAGGAAGGTACTCTGCTATCCACTGTGCTGTAGTATAGGAAGGGACTCTGCTATCCACTGTGCTGTAGTAAAGGAAGGTACTCTGCTATCCACTGTGCTGTAGTATAGGAAGGGACTCTGCTATGCACTGTGCTGTAGTGTAGGAAGGACCTCTGCTATCCACTGTGCTGTAGTATAGGAAGGGACTCTGCTATGCACTGTGCTGTAGTGTAGGAAGGACCTCTGCTATCCACTGTGCTGTAGTGTAGGAAGGACCTCTGCTATCCACTGTGCTGTAGTGTAGGAAGGAACTCTGCTATGCACTGTGCTGTAGTAAAGGAAGGTACTCTGCTATCCACTGTGCTGTAGTGTAGGAAGGACCTCTGCTATCCACTGTGCTGTAGTAAAGGAAGGTACTCTGCTATCCACTGTGCTGTAGTGTAGGAAGGACCTCTGCTATCCACTGTGCTGTAGTGTAGTAGGAACTCTGCTATCCACTGTGCTGTAGTATAGGAAGGAACTCTGCTATCCACTGTGCTGTAGATTAGAAAGGAACTCTGCTATCCACTGTGCTGTAGTAAAGGAAGGAACTTTGCTATCCACTGTGCTGTAGTAAAGGAAGAAACTTTGCTATCCACTGTGCTGTAGTAAAGGAAGGAACTTTGCTATCCACTGTGCTGTAGTAAAGGAAGAAACTTTGCTATCCACTGTGCTGTAGTATAGGAAGGAACTCTGCTATCCCCTGTGCTGTAGTAAAGGAAGGGACTCTGCTATGCACTGTGCTGTAGATTAGAAAGGAACTCTGCTATGCACTGTGCTGTAGTATAGGAAGGGACTCTGCTATGCACTGTGCTGTAGTATAGGAAGGGACTCTGCTATGCACTGTGCTGTAGTATAGGAAGGACCTCTGCTATCCACTGTGCTGTAGTGTAGGAAGGAACCCCTCCATCCAGGTTGCTGCTACCCAAAGCACTGACACAGAAAGCAGCCCCAGCTCCTCGCCCCTCTCTGTATCCAAGGGAACATTAAAAGAAAATCAGAATTACCAACGACTCTCAGAAAATCTATAAAGTCTCCGCTTTGCAGAAGGCGGCCATTGTTTCAGCTCAGCAATCTCTCATTCAATGGGTAGTAAATGAGTTTTTATTCAAAGCCCCAGTGACTGTAATATAAGACCATGGGGAATACATGGATCAGGAGAGTGCAGAACCCTAGGGGGTGTTGATGAGATGGTTGTGGGGGTCTTGGGTGATTCATCAGCATGCCTTGTGCCAGCCCAGAAATGTGCAGTGCAGGGATGAAGAATTTACATGAAAATGATGGCAGTGCCCACCTCATATTGCTGAAACCCAGTCTGCTTGTATGACACAGGGGAAGGCGGAGGAGGGGAAAGTTGCACAATGAACGCCCCCATGAAAGGGGTGCAAAGCTACACAGGCGGTGCCCCCCTCCTATATTCTTCATAAGGGGAGTCTGCAGCCTGCAACTTCTCCTGCAGCTGACAATCAATTTATCACTCCCCAGATTTCATATAAATAACTTGCTGAAGCCACAAGAAGTGACAGTCAGCAGAACTATAGATTTGTGAGGCCTGCAATGTGCAAGTAATTCTTCCTATTCATTATCAATGCATCATCTACTGTGTGAGTCACAGCGAGGATCACCCACCCGCCCAATTACAGTGCGTTTATTACAAATACTACAGCGTGTGCATCCTTTTATTACATATACTACAGAATATACATCCTTTTATTACATATACTACAGCATATACATCCTTTTATTACATATACTACAGAATATACATCCTTTTATTACATATACTACAGAGTATACATCCTTTTATTACATATACTACAGAGTATACATCCTTTTATTACTTATACTACAGAATATACATCCTTTTATTACATATACTACAGAATATACATCCTTTTATTACATATACTACAGAATATACACCCTTTTATTACATATACTACAGCATGTACATCCTTTTATTACATATACTACAGAATATACATCCTTTTATTACATATACTACAGCATGTACATCCTTTTATTACATATACTACAGAATATACATCATTTTATTACATATACTATAGAATATACATCATTGTATTACATATATTATAGAATATACATCCTTTTATTACATATACTACAGAGTATACATCCTTTTATTACATATACTACAGAGTATACATCCTTTTATTACTTATACTACATAATATACACCCTTTTATTACTTATACTACAGAATATACATCCTTTTATTACATATACTACAGAGTATACATCCTTTTATTACTTATACTACATAATATACACCCTTTTATTACTTATACTACAGAATATACATCCTTTTATTACATATACTACAGAATATACATCCTTTTATTACATATACTACAGAATATACATCCTTTTATTACATATACTACAGCATGTACATCCTTTTATTACATATACTACAGAATATACATCCTTTTATTACATATACTACAGCATGTACATCATTTTATTACATATACTACAGCATGTACATCCTTTTATTACATATACTACAGAATATACATCCTTTTATTACATATACTACAGCATGTACATTATTTTATTACATATACTACAGAATATACATCCTTTTATTACATATACTACAGCATGTACATCCTTTTATTACATATACTACAGAATATACATCCTTTTATCACATATACTACAGAATATACATCCTTTTATTACATATACTACAGAATATACATCCTTTTATCACATATACTACAGAATATACATAATTTTATTACATATACTACAGAATATACATCCTTTTATTACATATACTACAGAATATACATTCTTTTATTACTTATACTACAGAATATACATCATTTTATTACATATACTACAGAATATACATCCTTTTATTACATATACTACAGAATATACATCCTTTTATTACTTATACTACAGAATATACATCATTTTATTACATATACTACAGAATATACATCCTTTTATTACATATACTACAGAATATACATCATTTTATTACATATACTACAGAATGTACATCCTTTTATTACATATACTACAGAATATACATCATTGTATTACTTATACTACAGAATATACATCCTTTTATTACTTATACTACAGAATATACATCCTTTTATTACATATACTACAGAATATACACCCTTTTATTACATATACTACAGCATGTACATCCTTTTATTACATATACTACAGAATATACACCCTTTTATTACATATACTACAGAATATACACCCTTTTATTACATATACTACAGAATATACATCCTTTTGTTACATATACTACAGAATATACACCCTTTTATTACATATACTACAGAATATACATCCTTTTATTACATATACTACAGCATGTACATCCTTTTATTACATATACTACAGAATATACACCCTTTTATTACATATACTACAGAATATACACCCTTTTATTACATATACTACAGCATGTACATCCTTTTATTACATATACTACAGAATATACATCATTTTATTACTTATACTACAGAATATACATCCTTTTATTACATATACTACAGAATATACACCCTTTTATTACTTATACTACAGAATATACATCCTTTTATTACATATACTACAGAATATACATCATTTTATTACATATACTACAGAATATACATCCTTTTATTACATATACTACAGCATATACATCCTTTTATTACATATACTACAGAATATACATCCTTTTATTACTTATACTACAGAATATACATAATTTTATTACATATACTACAGAATATACATCCTTTTATTACATATACTACAGAATATACATCATTTTATTACATATACTACAGAATGTACATCCTTTTATTACTTATACTACAGAATATACATCCTTTTATTACATATACTACAGAATATACATCCTTTTATTACATATACTACAGAATATACATCATTTTATTACTTATACTACAGAATATACATCCTTTTATTACATATACTACAGAATATACATCATTTTATTACTTATACTACAGAATATACATCCTTTTATTACATATACTACAGATTATACATCATTTTATTACTTATACTACAGAATATACATCATTTTATTACTTATACTACAGAATATACATCCTTTTATTACATATACTACAGAATATACACCCTTTTATTACATATACTACAGCATGTACATCCTTTTATTACATATACTACAGAATATACACCCTTTTATTACATACACTACAGAATATACATCCTTTTATTACATATACTACAGCATGTACATCCTTTTATTACATATACTACAGAATATACACCCTTTTATTACATATACTACAGCATGTACATCCTTTTATTACATATACTACAGAATATACATCCTTTTATTACATATACTACAGAATATACATCATTTTATTACTTATACTACAGAATATACATCCTTTTATTACATATACTACAGAATATACACCCTTTTATTACATATACTACAGAATATACATCCTTTTATTACATATACTACAGCATATACATCCTTTTATTACATATACTACAGAATATACATCCTTGTATTACATATACTACAGCATGTACATCATTTTATTACATATACTACAGAATATACATCCTTTTATTACATATACTACAGCATGTACATCATTTTATTACATATACTACAGAATATACATCCTTTTATTACATATACTACAGCATGTACATCATTTTATTACATATACTACAGCATATACACCCTTGTATTACATATACTACAGCATGTACATCATTTTATTACATATACTACAAAATATACATCCTTTTATTACATATACTACAGAATATACATCCTTTTATTACATATACTACAGCATGTACATCCTTTTATTACATATACTACAGAATATACATCCTTTTATTACATATACTACAGAATATAACCCTTTTATTACATATACTACAGCATGTACATCCTTTTATTACATATACTACAGAATATACATCCTTTTATTACATATACTACAGAATATACACCCTTTTATTACATATACTACAGAATGTGCATCATTTTATTACATATACTACAGAATATACATCCTTTTATTACATATACTACAGAATATACACCCTTTTATTACATATACTACAGCATGTACATCCTTTTATTACATATACTACAGAATATACATCCTTTTATTACATATACTACAGAATATACATCCTTTTATTACATATACTACAGCATGTACATCCTTTTATTACATATACTACAAAATATACATCCTTTTATTACATATACTACAGAATGTACATCCTTTTATTACATATACTACAAAATATACATCCTTTTATTACATATACTACAGAATATACATCCTTTTATTACATACACTACAGAATATACATCCTTTTATTACATATACTACAGAATATACACCCTTTTATTACATATACTACAGAATATACATCCTTTTATTACATATACTACAGAATATACATCCTTGTATTACATATACTACAGCATGTACATAATTTTATTACATATACTACAGAATATACATCCTTTTATTACATATACTACAGCATGTACATCATTTTATTACATATACTACAGAATGTACATCCTTTTATTACATATACTACAGAATATACATCCTTTTATTACATATACTACAGCATGTACATCATTTTATTACATATACTACAGAATATACATCCTTTTATTACATATACTACAGAATATACATCCTTTTATTACATATACTACAGCATGTACATCATTTTATTACATATACTACAGAATATACATCCTTTTATTACATATACTACAGCATATACACCCTTGTATTACATATACTACAGCATGTACATCATTTTATTACATATACTACAAAATATACATCCTTTTATTACATATACTACAGAATATACATCCTTTTATTACATATACTACAGAATATACATCCTTTTATTACATATACTACAGCATGTACATCCTTTTATTACATATACTACAGAATATACACCCTTTTATTACATATACTACAGAATATACATCCTTTTATTACATATACTACAGAATATAACCCTTTTATTACATATACTACAGCATGTACATCCTTTTATTACATATACTACAGAATATACATCCTTTTATTACATATACTACAGCATGTACATCCTTTTATTACATATACTACAGCATGTACATCCTTTTATTACTTATACTACAGAATATACACCCTTTTATTACATATACTACAGAATGTGCATCATTTTATTACATATACTACAGAATATACATCCTTTTATTACATATACTACAGAATATACACCCTTTTATTACATATACTATAGCATGTACATCCTTTTATTACATATACTACAGAATATACACCCTTTTATTACATATACTACAGAATATACATCCTTTTATTACATATACTACAGAATATACACCCTTTTATTACATATACTACAGAATGTGCATCATTTTATTACATATACTACAGAATATACATCCTTTTATTACATATACTACAGAATATACACCCTTTTATTACATATACTGCAGAATGTTCATCCTTTTATTACATATACTGCAGAATGTGCATCCTTTTATTACATATACTACAGAATATACATCCTTTTATTACATATACTATAGCATGTACATCCTTTTATTACATATACTACAGAATATACACCCTTTTATTACATATACTACAGAATATACATCCTTTTATTACATATACTACAGCATACTACAATTTATTCATTAACCACTTCAATACTGGGCACTTAAACCCCCTTCCTTCCCGTACCAATTTTCAGCTTTCAGCGCTGTTGCAGTTTGAATGACAATTGCGCGGTCATGCGACACTGTACCCATATGAAATTTTTATCATTTTTTTCACACAAATAGAGCTTTCTTTTGGTGGTATTTAATCACGTCTGGGTTTTTTATTTTTTGCGCTACAAATGAAAAAAGACTGAAAATTTTCAAAAACAATGCATTTTTCTTCGTTTCTGTTATAAAATTTTGCAAATAAGTAATTTCTCTTCAAAAATGATACTGCTACATTTCTTTGGTAAAAATAACCCAAATCGGGGTTTATTTGGTGTTGGCGAACAGACAGATGTTTTGGGGACTGTGACTCTTACTGAGCTCGGCGGGGGGAGAACTGTCACAGAGACGTTCGTCTCTGTTTACAATGTGACGGCTCTGATTGGACAATCACGGCGCCCGTATCCCGATCTCTGCTCGGCTGGATCCTGTGATCATAATGATCACAGGATCGAGCCGCAGTGCGCCGTGTGGCCACGCTGCGAGCACCCGTTCTGCAGGACATAAATACACGTCCTGTCAGAACGGGGAAGCTCCCACCCGGCCGTATATATACAGTGGCCGGGTGGAAGGTGGTTAATGATATAGGGGAAGGGATTAATAGCTCAGTCTCAGTTTTTGCAGATGATACAGAGATAAGCAGGGCATTCACATCACAACAGGATATCAAATTTTACAGAATTACCTAAATACCTCAATGGGGATCCCAGCACAGGAAAAAAACTGTTCAGTCTCAGGTGGTGTGGGAGGACACGGGGGTCACACAATGAGACTGGAGGAGAAGCGCTTTAATCTTTAAGTTCTTCACTGTCAGGGCAGAAAGGATGTGGAACTCTCTCCCACAATTGGTGGTGGCTGCGGGGAGTGTGGATATTTTCAAGACTCTTGGATGCATAGCTTAACCTCCCTGGCGGTATGATTGTGTCAGATTTTTCCGTCTCAAAGCTGTACTTTGTTTTGCATAGAAATTTGGCGTCTTATATTGTAGGCCTGTAATTCTTAGGAATAACTCACTTAAATCTG
>BLSH010241939.1:89964-103359 GCA_018402905.1 Glandirana rugosa
CAGGTGACGAGATGACTGTGGCAGGTGACGAGATGACTGTGGCAGGTGACGGGATGACTGTGGTGGGTGACGAGATGACTGTGGTAGATGACGGGATGACTGTGGCAGGTGACGAGATGACTGTGGCAGGTGACGAGACGACGAGATGTCACATAACATTTCGGTACGTTTAGTAACGAATTACAGGTACACATTCGAGATTATTCGTCCCGGGACACTTTCTCCACGTGTTTCACGACCTCGGTTTATTTAGGACATATTTTTTTATTAGAGCTTACACATGGACATTAAGCAATGATTTGCATGGCTTTACAATACACTGTAGAGCAGCAGAGCAGTGGACGGTGTCAGTAGAGCAGTGGACGGTGTCAGTAGGGCAGTAGATGGTGTCAGTAGAGCAGTGGGTGGTGTCAGTAGGGCAGTGGACGGTGTCAGTAGAGCAGTGGACGGTGTCAGTAGAGCAGTGGACGATGTTAGTAGAGCAGTGGGTGGTGTCAGTAGGGCAGTGGACGGTGTCAGTAGAGCAGTGGACGGTGTCAGTAGAGGAGTGGACAGTGTCAGTAGGGCAGAGGACGGTGTCAGTAGAGCAGTGGATGGTGTCAGTAGAGCAGTGGACGGTGTCAGTAGAGCAGTGGATGGTGTCAGTAGAGCAGTGGACGGTGTCAGTAGAGCAGAGGACGGTGTCAGTAGAGCAGTGGACGGTGTCAGTAGAGCAGAGGACGTTGTCAGTACTTTTAACTTATTATTTTTTATTATTTTTTACAATTTTTTTTTTTTTAGTAGGCCTTTGGTGAAATATCAAGGGTCTAAACAGGGGGAATCTGCATCACATGTGGAGATTAGGATGTGCTCAGGCACACCTGGTACACCCTGTGCGTATGCCTATGGTTCCCTTTCTTATGGAAGTTGACCTGTGGATGTGAACACAAGTAAAAAGAAGTAGCGGGATTTTGTACAATTTGTCAAAAATGAACATGTTAATGAAAAAAAACATTTTTTGACGGAAATAATTTTCTGGGTAATGCAATTGATTTAAAATGCAAGATAGCATCTTCATTACACATGACATCACATGTTTTGGTAGCATTTTACATCTATGGAATTAGTTGCACATATTAGTTGGTAGAAATTGCTAACAATTGTTATGGTCAAAAAAGAGTTTAATTGACTGCAAATAAAAGTACAACTAGAATATAATATTGTTCAGTTGAAATACAAAGAGTACTATAATAATAATAACTAATAATAATAATAATTATTATTATTATTGTTGTTGTTGTTCTTGTTATTATTAACAATAATAATAATAATAATAATAGTTAATAATAATAATAATAATAATTAATATTAGTATTATTGTTATTGTTGTTGTTGTTCTTGTTATTATTAAAAACAACAACAATAATAATAATAGTAACAATATTAAAAAGATAATATAAAGTTATCACAAACAAGCAAAATACAGAATATACAACAACAATAACATCAAATGCATATAAATTAAATTCTCGGGGAGATTTTCTATGCTCAATTATTGATTTTGTATTCTGGATCGTTGTGCTCGCATCCTACAAGATCTGCGGTATAAGATAAATGTAAAATGTGTCAGGAGATGCAGGTATGAAAATTGGAATAACGGTCGCTCTTAGCGGTGCCTCGTACAATTGCAGGAATTTTCTGCAGTGGCCCCTGGCGCAGGAATGCTTTTAAAAACACTGCCTGGCTCCATTTTAAACCATTATTTATTTCCATTGGCTACTTTATTTCTATATACCATTTTATAATGCTGTCAGTAAAATGTTATGATCACAGATAATAAATAAAAAAAAAAAAAATTAAAAAACATGTTTTTGTTATATCAAATCTAAAACTTCCCAGGTGTAAGAGGATCAAAAGCACCACATCCCATGCAGGGATAGGGAACCTGCGGCTCTCCAGCTGTTGTAGAACTACATTTCCCATGAGGCACTGCAAGGCTGATGGATACCATTACTCCCAGAAGCATGATGGGAAATGTAGTTCTACAACAGCTGGAGAGCCGCAGGTTCCCTACCCCTGCCCGGATAGAGTATAAATAATTAGTGAAAAAAAAAAAAACAACAGAAAGGGATGTTTAAGATGCTTCAAGAACAAATGATAAAATATCTATAATTAAAAAAAATAATAATAATAATATTTTTAAAATTTATGGTTATTTTATCAAATTTTCATGTCTTCCCTTTCTGCTGTTTTTCCCACTCACATTTATGTTAGATTTAATTTAGGGGAACAGAACAGCTATAATCATTGTGACCTAAGAGAAGAAAAAGGCAGAACGTCCCAGTAAAAGGCTTTATGTAAAATGAGTTTAATATCTTTAATTTGTAGTTTGTGATATCAGTCAAAAACATTTTAATTAAATAGTTAATTGAGTTGAAGACGAGAAACTAAGGACCCAAATTCCTGAGTGTAAAATGTAAATGGCAACCTGTTTTATCATTTAATTGTTCCATCAGGTCAAATGTTTACCAACCTTATGTAAAATTTTAATTCCCTATAAGTCATTAGAAAAAAAAATCATTTTATTTATATATTTATTTATTTTTTACAGACTGTATTTTGTAGACGCGGCCCTGGAGCCATCGTGCCATCTGCAATCCCTGTAGCTGAGCTGTAGGCCGGTGCAGTCGTTTGGATAAAATATAAAAATGAAATAGAAATATAAAACTTAATTTACAGTTGTGCCCCGGTAATAATAGTATCAAATGCAAATACTCACAAGCCTGATCAAAAGTTTTGAGACAGCAGTGTCACGGCATTGGTTGCAAGTATCTTGGCCAGTTTCATATCATTCTCTATGGTAACTGACGCACAGCAGTGTGTAGCCTAGGGGGCGAATGTGTAAAACACGCGCAGCTGTGCATGACGGCTGAAGGAACCATCTTGAGATCATCCAAATGAACGATTACAACCTTACATGTATGTTTTTTTTTTATTTCAGGTACTTAAAATAAGGCACCAAATTCTTACCACACCGCATGTTTTATGCACATCACTTCCTGACACACCTAGCTTCACTGGCCCTTCTCTCTCCCACTTCTCTGGACTTGACTCTTCATCTCTAACTAAATTGGTCTCTAATATGAAATCCTCCACCTGCATACTTGTCCCTATTCCCACCCACTTATTTAAATCTTGTTTTAGTTCTCTATTATCCTCAATATCATGAATGACTCCCTTAGCACTGGTTTTGTACCAACAATCCTCAAAACTGCCCGCTACCAAAAAAAAACCCAACATGGCCCTGGACAATTTAAACAATTCTCGCCCAATATCTAACTTACCCTTCCTTGCCAAGATCCTCGAGCGGGCTGTGACATCACAGTGACATAATCACCTGACTTTAAATAATCTATTTGAACCCCTCCAATCTGGTTTTCAGCAGCTACACAGCACAGAAACCTCCTTGGTCAAAGTCACTAACGACCTTCTGTTAGCCTCTGATTCCAGGTCATTAACTATTCTTATTCTACTAGAGCTTAGTTCTGCCTTTGATACTGTAGACCAGTGATTCTCAACCTTTTACAGTGAAGTACCCCTGCAAGTTTAAAAAAATTCCTAAGTACCCCTGTCTCCAGAAAGTGATGGACACTAATAGGAGGCACTGATGAACTTCACTGATAGAAGGCACTGATAGGAGGCACTGGTAGGAGGCACTGATAGGAGACACTGGTAGGAGGCACTGATAGGAGGTACTGATGAACTTCACTGATAGGAGGCACTGGTAGGAGGCACTGATAGGAGGCACTGGTAGGAGGCACTGATAGGAGGTACTGATAAGAGACTGCACTGATAGGAGGCACTGATAGGAGACTGCACTGATAGGAGGCACTGATAGGAGGTACTGATAGGAGACTGCACTGATAGGAGGCACTGGTAGGAGGCACTCATAAGAGACTGCACTGATAGGAGGCACTGGTAGGAGGCACTGATAAGAGACTGCACTGATAGGAGGCACTGATAGGAGACTGCACTGATAGGAGGCACTGATAGGAGGTACTGATAGGAGACTGCACTGATAGGAGGCACTGGTAGGAGGCACTAATATGAGGCACTGATAGGAGACTGCACTGATAGGAGGCACTGGCAGGAGGCACTGATAGGAGACTGCACTGACATAAGGCACTGGTAGGAGGCACTGATATGAGGCACTGATAGGAGACTGCACTGATCGGAGGCACTGGTAGGAGGCACTGATAGGAGAGTGCACTCATAGGAGGCACTGGTAGGAGGCACTGATAGGAGACTGCACTGATAGGAGGCACTGATAGGAGGCACTAATATGAGGCACTGATAGGAGACTGCACTGACATAAGGCACTGGTAGGAGGCACTGATAGGAGACTGCACTGATAGGAGGCACTGATAGGAGGCACTGATAGGAGAGTGCACTCATAGGAGGCACTGGTAGGAGGCACTGATAGGAGACTGCACTGATAGGAGGTACTGATAGGAGACTACACTGATAGGAGGCACTGATAGGCGGCACTGATAGGAGGTACTGATGGCTGGGCAGCTGGCATGTGTAGTTCTTGAGCAGGCAGGACTCACCTTTTTTTCAGGGAGCCGCAGCAGGCATCTTTACAGATGGCAGGCAGGACATCCAAGGCACACTGGGGAGGACATGGGGCCGCCTGGTCAGTCAACCCTGGCCAGGGAAACATCTTCTGGGCTGCGTGATTGGCTCCATTCCATTGACAGGACCCTGAGCACCTACTACCGGCCAGATACCCCCGCACATGGGGCAGGCCGCTTCCCCTATTGGTAGCACAGCCCCGCACAACATGGCTACAACAAGGCGCTGGGGACTGTATGTGTGCTGGGGGGTGGGGACTCAGGAGACAGAGCACTGGGCATACCCCCTGCTCTTGGTGCACATATCCCCAGGGGTACCCGTACCATGGGTTGAGAAACCCTGCTGTAGACCACAATCTATCATTCTATCGCCTTGAAACCATATTTGGAGTCTCAGTATTGGCTATGAAATGGATTAGGTCATATCTCACTGATCGCTGTCACTTTGTTTCTCTTGGTGTATCCCAGTCTGAATCTGGCCCAGTCAAGTGCGGTGTTCCTCAGGGCTCAATCTTGGGTCCCTTACTTTTTATCATATACATGTTTCTGCTTGGCCAACTGCTTAGATCACATGGGCTCAAGTATCACTTCTATGCTGATGACACTCAGATATACATCCACACTAAACCAGATTCTACTTTGGCTGCTTCTCTCCTATCTAACTGTATTTGTGATATAAAAACTTGGATGGCCCATAATTTCCTTCAATTAAACTGTGACAAGACTGAAGTCATGCTTATTGGCACCCCCCATCAATTACGTAAGGCATGTCCTAATAGCTTATCTATAGATGGCACTGTACTTGAGCTTCAGTCCAAATTGAAAAATCTAGGGGTGATATTTGATGCTAGTCTAACCTTTGAGCCACATGTCCAAAATGTTGTCAGAACATCTTTTTTCCACTTGAGAAACATAGCTGGGCTGCGTCCCATTCTTTCATACACTGCAGCTGAAAAGCTGATCCATACATTTGTGTTCTCCCGACTTGACTACTGCAATTCTCTACTTGCTGGGGTACCTAAATCCATCATAAATCGGCTCCAATATGTTCAAAATTCTGCAGCCAGAATCCTGACTAGGTCTGGTACAAGTGATCATATTATCCCTATCCTAGAGTCCTTGCACTGGCTACCCGTCAGATTTCGCATAGACATTAAGATCCTCTTGCTCACCTACAAGGCTCTTCATGGCTTGGCACCCCATTATCTCTCTAAACTTTACTCAACTTACCCCCCCCCCCCCCGTAACCTCCCCTCCTCAAATTCTGGTTTACTGTGTGTCCTCCCTACTCACCTACACTCAATGGGGACAGAGCCTTCTCCTGTTATGCTCCAAAGCTATGGAATTCTCTTCCTAAGAATGTCAGAGAGTCCTCTTCTCTAAACTCATTCAAAATCAAATCTAAAAACTTTTTTCTTTAGAAAAGCTTTCACTTAATTGTCCCCAGAGGCGTAATTAGAACCTTCAGGGCCCTCATGCAAGAAATTATGAAGGGTCCCCCTAACCCCTGGCCAGGGCCCTTCCCTCTTCCCACTGATCCTGGGGCCCTTTACTCCCTTTATTACGGTCCCGCAGCATCACCATTTCACAAATTCTGCAGCGGGCCCCCTTTCTGCCATCTTCGGCCTCCCCATGGTGGTGAAATGCCAGGGACTGGTCGCAATTGCAACCTTTGAAATCCTGATAGTTCCCTCACCGGTGTCAGTAGTTTTTAATTTTTATTTTAATTTTATTATTTTTTTACCATTTCATTTTATTTCTTTTACAATTTTATTTTTATCATTTTTACAATTTTTGTTGGGGGGCTTTGATGAGATATCAGGGGCCTAAACAAACCTCAGCCCTCAATCTCCATCTGTGTAACCTCAGCTGCACAGAATGAATGGACAGGAATAGCTGTGCACCGAGCCTCCCATTCATTCAGAAATGGAAGTATAGAAAAAACAGTTCACTATGCTTCAGTTATGAATGAACCAATTGGTACCAATCACTGACTCTGTCCATTCATAAAAGGAAGGAGCCGGTAAATGATAAATTTACATAGTAGGGCCAATTTAGATACAAGCCAATTAACCTACCAGCATGTCTTTGGAGTGTGGGAGGAAACTGGAGTACCCGGAGGAAACCCTGCAGGCACAGGGAGAACATGCAAACTCCAGGCAGGTAGTGTCGCGGTTGGGATTCAAACCAGCGACCCTTTTGCTGCTAGGAAAAAGTGCTATCAACTACACCACTGTGCTGCCCACCACTACACCACTGTGCTGCCCACCACTACACCACTGTGCGGCCCACCACTACACCACTGTGCCTCCCACCACTACACCACTGTGCCGCCCACCACTACACCACTGTGCCGCCCACCACTACACCACTGTGCCGCCCACCACTACACCACTGTGCTGCCCAGGTTAGTCTGAAGCAGCATTTTTTCACTTTTCTAACATGGAGGAACCCTTGAATTATCTTTCTGGGTTCAGGGAACCCCTGTTAATAATTACTATATCTCCAGCTCATGGTAAGCTAGTGTCAGTTGGGAGAATGCACTTTATATTTGTATTTGTGGACATTGGGAGGAATCACCCCATTCCAGAGAGATAAAAAAAAAGATAACTGATAACGTTGAAGAAACGGTAGCCATTGCTAGGGAATCCACTGCAAAAATTCCATAAAATGCGGTCAGCCTGGCTGGTGTTCTGTTACTCAGACTTTTATCTACAACTAGACACGGGGTGAACCCCCAATGTACTACTGGTCACCATTTCTTCCCATTTACAGGCGGCTAAATCAATGACTGACTACCCCCTCCTATCGATCACTATATGACCCACCTAATCGTGTTGAGTCCTGCAGGTACTGCCGGACCATTCTGACTTTAGACACCCCCACCAAGAATCTTCACTGATTTTTCTCAGTTTTTGTTTCATTTTATTTTCTTCTACTGTTCTGTTTCCTGTGTTATGTGCAATAGTTTCTGCTAAAGGATTTCCCCTTTAAATATTCCACATTGTCCAGTAATCTTTTCATATAAGGTTAAGATCTTGGTCCTTCGTGGTCCCATTTGCAACTGTTATCTATATTTTGTGCAACATAACACCTGTGATTTCTCTACTGTGTAATTATCCTTCTTTTTAATAAAAATTGTATTTAAAAAAATAAAAAATAATAACTGTTGCTGTTGTCAGTGTTTGCTCATCTGAGAAGTTGCTCGTTGCTCAAGGAACCCTTAATATATAATATATATATATATATATATACCGTATATATATATATATATATATATATATATATATATATATATATATATTTAGGGTTCTTTGATCAATGAGCAACTTCTCAGATGTATATATATCAAAATCAATAAAAGGAACTGGGAGCACAATGCAGTAATGGAAAATTTTAATCAGGAAATATTCTCATAAGACACAATGAAAACAAGAAAAATAAAAATAAAAAACACCATAAGAATTAAAGTATTGGGCATGCCCACCCTTTCTCAAGTTTAAATGTGTGCTATGCTGTGTATATATATATATATTTGTCAAAATTAAAAAGGAACTGGGAGCACAATACAGTCATGGAAATTTTTAATTCAGAAATATTCTCATAAAACACAATAAAAAAAAAGGAAAAAGAAAAAAAGAAGGCATGGGAATGAAAGTTTTGAGCATCACCACCCTTTCTGAAGTTTGAATGTTTGATATATATTGAGTGTGTGTATATATATATATACTGTGTATATACATATATATATATATCAAAATCAAAAAGGAACTGGGAACACAATACAGTAATGGAACATTTTAATCAGGAAATATCCTCATAAGACACAATGAAAAAAAAGAAAGAAAAAAAAAAACACCATAGAAATGACAGTTTTGGGCATGCCCACCCTTTCTCAAGTTCAAATGTCTGATATACTGTATATATATATATTTGTCAAAATCAAAAAGGAACTGGGAGCATAATGCAGTAATGGAACATTTTCATTCAGAAATATTCTCATAAAACACAATAAAAAAAAAAAGAAAAAGAAAAAAAAATGAAAAAATGCATAGGAATGACAGTTTTGGTAAAGCGTTTAAAAATTTACATAGTTGCTCAAGAGACGTGCGGAGTATTGAAATGAATTATAAATGCCTTGCAAGGTGGTATATCACTCCAGTGGTTGCCCACAATATTCAAAGAGACAAATCATCACTATGTTGGAGAGGCTGTGGGGAACGGGGGACCATGGCACATATTTGGTGGAAATGTCCAAAAATAAAGGAATTCTGGGAGGAAGTGAGGCATTACTGTATATAGCAGATATTACAGGGGAACAGATAGAGATAGACCCATTGATCTGTCTCTTCCATATCTCAGATAAAACTAGTAAGCAGTATAGACATTCGCTGGTACCGTTCCTCTTGAATGCAGCAAAGTGAGCGATACCAGGGAAATGGTTAGAAATAAGTAAACCCACCTTGAGAGATTGGTGTGAAAGAATTGATTACATATATAATATGGAATATTTGGGAAGTGGAGAAGAAGGAAAAACATGCAGGAAAATGGGGAAAATGGATAGCTTTTAAAAAAACAGAAAAGTACTCCATGGTGTTGGTGGATAGGCCTGGATGAGGAGGAAGAAGATGGGTGGTCGGAGATCCGGGGATAAATAATAATAATAGGTGTTTACATGCAACCTGTCTGATATATTTGGGAAAAGTAACAGAATTGTTAAAGAACAGGTTGACTGTAAAAATGTGTCTGATGGTGAATTTAAATTTTTGTATCTGGAAAATTAATAAAATTAAAAAAAAAAAAAAAAAAAGGAATGACAGTTTTGGGCATCACCACCCTTTTTCAAGTTCGAACGTGTGATGTATATTGTGTGTGTGTGTATATATATATATATATATATATATATATATGAAACTAAGAAAATATTGTATATACTTAAGAATTTAGCAAAAAAAAAAAAAATATATATATAATATAAGATAATAATATACATGGAACACCCGGAAACTATTACAGAACCGTCAATGTAACCACCCCCCTACAGTCCTTTTACTGGTGTCCTGCGCCCACTTTGCTATAGCATCTGGGGGTGCTACCTCTTAACTGTGTCTCTCTTAGATTGACAGCGCCCCTCATTTATTTATCCAAATTTCAGCCTCTAATGTTGTGGAAGCTTGAAGATCTGTTGTCATCCCTCCTGTCCTATGGCGTCCTATGGCATTAATGCTTCCTAATCATATGTTATCACAGGGCCTTTCTGCCCCCCCCCCCCAAATGGTAGTTGAAGCACCCCGCTAAGTCTGTAATTGCAGAGCTATGTCTATGTTATTGAGTGTAATTTTTTGTTTTGATGGTTTTGGGTTTTTTTTGTTTTGATTGTTTTTGTTTTTTTTTTGTTTTTTTGTTTTGATTGTTTTTGCTTTTTTTTGTTTTTTTGTTTTGATTGTTTTTGCTTTTTTTTTGTTTTTTATTTGTGTGGCAGTGCAGTGGTTTCCTACACTGCCTTTTTGTTGTAACTTGAATATTCAATAAAAATGGAATTAAAAAAAATAAATAAATAAAAAATAAAAAATATACATATAATTAAGAATTTTGCAAAGCCACATTCAATTAAATTTCGACAACAAGGAATAGGTTAAAAGTCCTTCTTAGGATGAGCACAAAAAATGTATTCATGGAAGAGGGTCAATGAAATGCATCTGCTGTCGACACCGGCAACGATTACCTGGGGTGATTGTTATTGACTGTTGGACAGATGTGACTATGATCTACAACCTCATTTCCAGGCTTGATGGAGCGGAACGGAAATCTTCAGATATGATCACAGTTCTGCCAGGGAGAAGTCCAAGCAGCGCCTCGATTTCCAACTCGCCACGTCCTTGTTTATTGCAGCTAAAGGCAAAACGGCTTTTTTCTTTTTTTATCAAAGATGTTCACCGTTATTGTGCGCCTATTGTTCATTCCAATAAGACAACAATGGAATTAATATCAGAGATCACAGCCTTGTCTTTTGGAAAGCATGATCTGTGTTTGCTTGTATTTATCTTATGTGTAGTTTATCCTTACATATTGTTCATGACCTCCTAAGGGCACCGACGTGGCATGCAAATGTGGGCAATGAATGATAAAACGGTTGGATTCATTTATCCCAGCTCCACCCTGCATTCTGTCCTCTCCTGTAAGCTGATATTCTCCATAGAATCACACGTAACAATGGAACAAACGATTTCTTCTTTGCTGGGTTGGTCAGTATGGATGTTGCTATTAACCGTTTTATTCAAATGCAATCGATATGTGTAAACTGGAAAATGCAGGTGGGCATAGGTGTGCACCCCAAACCTCAAACCCAGAGCCACTGAGGCAGTAGCTAGCGCAAAGCACACGTGAACAAGTAATTTTCTTTTTTTTTAATTTTTCTTTTTTTTGTAATATTATTTTTATTTTTTAGATTTTTTTTTTAAATATTTTTTTTTTAAATTTTTTAACTACCCTTTTAGGTGGCTTTGGTTAAATATCTGGGTTCTAAACAGACCCCTGATATCTAACATTTAAGACTAAAAAATGGGAATGAGGATGGGATGAGTAACAATGGAACAAACAAAGTCTTCTTTGCTGGGTTGGGCAGTATGGATGTTGCTAGTAACTGTTTTATTCAAATGCAATCGATATGCGTGAACTGGAAAATGCAACTGGACATAAGTGTGCACCCCAAAGCTCAAACCCAGAGCAACTGAGGCAGTAGCTAGCGCAAAGCACATGTGAACAATTCATTTTCTATTTTTAAATATTTATTTTTTTTATTCTTTTTTTGTAATATTATTTTTATTTTTTCATTTTTATTTTTTAGATTTTTTTTTGGATTTTTTAACTACTCTTTTTGGGGGGGGGCTTTGTTTAAATATCTGGGTTCTAAACAGACCCCTGATATCTAACATTTAAGACTAAAAAATGAGAATGAGGACGGGATGAGTAACAATGGAACAAACAATTTCATCTTTGCTGGGTTGGGCAGTATGGATTTTGCTAGTAACCTTTTTATTCAAAGGCAATCGATATGTGTAAACTGGAAAATGCAGGTGGGCATAGGTGTGCACCCCAAACCTCAAACCCAGATCCACCGAGGCAGTAGCTAATGCAAAGCACACGTGAACAAGTAATTTTCTATTTTTTTAATTTTTATTTTTTTAATTATTTTTGTAATATTATTTTTATTTTTGTTAACTAGTCTTTTAGGTGGCTTTGGTTAAATATCTGGGTTCTAAACAGACCCCTGATATCTTACATTTAAGACTAAAAAATGTGAATGAGGACGGGATGAGTAACAATGGAACAAACGATTTCTTCTTTGCTGGGTTGGGCAGTATGGATGTTGCTAGTAACCGTTTTATGCAAATGCAATCGATATGTGCAAACTGGAAAATGCAGGTCCAGAGCAACATAAGCAGTAGCTAGCACAAAGCACATGTGAACAAGTTATTTTCTTTTTTTTTAAATTTTTAAAATTGTTATTTTTTAAATAATTTTTTGTAATATTCTTTTTATTTTTTTAACTACCCTTTTAGGTGGCTTTGGTTAAATATTTTTATTTTATGTGTAGTTTATCCTTACATATTGTTCATGACCTCCTAAGGGCACCGACGTGGCATGCAAATGTTGGCAATGAACGATAAAACGGTTGGATTCATTTATCCCAGCTCCACCCTGCATTCTGTCCTCTCCTGTAAGCTGATATTCTCCATAGAATCACACGTAACAATGGAACAAACAAAGTCTTCTTTGCTGGGTTGGGCAGTATGGATGTTGCTAGTAACCTTTTTATTCAAATGCAATGGATATGTGTAAACTGGAAAATGCAGGTGGGCATAGGTGTGCACCCCAACCTCAAACCCAGAGCAACCGAGGCAGTAGCTAGCGCAAAGCACACGTGAACACGTCATTTTCTATTTTTTTTAATTTTTCTTTTTTTTGTAATATTATTTTTCTTTTTCAGATTTTTATTAAATATTTTTTTTTTTTTACATTTTTTTTAACTACCCTTTTAGGTGGCTTTGGTTAAATATCATGGCTCTAAACAGACCCCTTATATCTTACATTTAAGACTAAAAAATGGGAATGAGGACAGGATGGGGCCGCAGATGCCAAATACCGATCCCCCCACAGTGCAGCCGGAGGGAGGGAGAGGAGGAGAAGCCGGCAGCGCTGCGGTGGGAGGAACAAGAAGGTCAATATCTGCAATAAGGCAGTAAAGCCGGTCCTCCTGCCTGCGCCCCCCCCCCCTTTTTAACTGATAGAATATTGGCCCGGTACAGGAGGGCTGGCTGTACTGCCTGTGCCCAGTGCCCTGGTACACAGGGTGATTAGGGTGGGCCCTGGCACACTCCCTGCACATGTCTATGCAGGTGGGATATACACTCACCGGCCTCTTTATTAGGTACACCTTGCTAGTACCGGGTTGGACCCCCTTTTGCCTTCATTCTTTGTGTCATAGATACAAGGTGTTGGAAACGTTCCTTGGCTGCACATCCATGACGCCAATCTCCCGTTCCACCACATCCCAAAGGGTCTCTATTGGATGAGATGTGGGGAGTGTGGAGGCCATTGGATGAGATGTGGGGAGTGTGGAGGCCATTGGATGAGATGTGGGGTGTGTGGAGGCCATTGGATGAGATGTGGGGAGTGTGGAGGCCATTGGATGAGATGTGGGGAGTGTGAAGGCCATTGGATGAGATGTGGGGAGTGTGGAGGCCATTGGATGAGATGTGGGGAGTGTGGAGGCCATTGG
>BLSH010241939.1:127708-145405 GCA_018402905.1 Glandirana rugosa
CGGACTGTGACCATCCGGAGTATTAAACGGCCCAGCATCAGTCGGAGTAAGCAAATCCCCATCATTGGTGGCATTGGGCCCTTTTGTGGGTGCCATTGGGAGGAGTTGTGCCCCATCATTGGTGTCATTGGGCCCTTTTGCTGGTGCCATTGGGAGGAACTGTGTCCCATCATTGGTGTCATTGGGCCCTTTTGTTGGTGCCATTGGGAGGAACTGTGCCCCATTGTTGGTGTCATTGGGCCCTTTTGTTCGTGCCATTGGGAGGAATTGTGCCCCATTATTGGTGTCATTGGGTCCAATTGTTAGTGCCATTCGGAGGAACTGTGCCCTATCGTTGGTGTCACTGGGCCCTTTTGTTGGTGCCATTGGGAGGAGTTGTGCTCCATCAATGGTGTCATTGTGCCCTTTTGTTGGTGCCTTTGGGAGGAACTGTGCCCCATCGTTGGTGTCATTGGAAGAAATTGTGCTCCATCATTGGTGTCATTCGGCCCCATTGATGGTGTCATTGGGAAGAACTGTGACCCATTGTTGGTGTCATTGGGCCTCATTAACGGTGTCATTGGGAGGAACTGCGCTCCATCGTTGGTACCATTGGGAGGAATTGTGCCCCATCATTGGTGTCATTGGGCCCTTTTGTTGGTGCCATTGGGAGGAACTGTGCCCCATCATTGGTGTCATTGGGTCCCATTGTTGGTGCCATTGGGAGGAACTGTGCCCTTTTGTTGGTGCCATTGGGAGGAATTGTGCCCCATCATTGGGCCCCAGCATTGGTGTCATTGGGAGGAATCGTGCCCTTCATTGTTGCCAGTGAACAAAATAGCACCACAAGGGCCAGTTAAAAGCAAGGATCTGGCCCCCGGGCCGCAGCATGAAGACCATTGTTATAAACTATTAAATTATAGGTAAAATAGCTGAAATCAGTAATTCTTCTATTCGGGTGTCTGTGCCATAGCAGCTAATTTGGGATAGATTAGATTTACATTTTTATGGAATTTCCTTTCAAATTTGGCTAAAATAACTGTTAGTGAATGGAACGAATACAAATGCATCTAAAGTGACGCATTATCCAAAGTAAAGAAAGACGCATCTAAACGAATGGAACGTAACGAATACGAATGCTTCAGAAGTTACAAATGATCCGAAGTAACAAATGTCGATCCAATAAACGAAAAAAAAAAACCCAAACAAACAAATGAAACAGAAATGAAACTAAAAAAAATTTCCGGTAGTGCCCATGTCTGACTACCACCATTTTATTCACCAGGGTCTTTTTTTCAGAAAAAAAAAATTTTTTGGAGGTTTTAATTAATCTTCAGGCCTAAAATTTTAATTTTAACACCGTTACAAAAAAATGCACAAGTGGCTCAGGCAGCAAAAGGGTTAAAGTAATTGCTGTAAAAGCCCCCAATGAAAGGGCTGCGTGAAAAGTAACTTTGTACAACGACAATACGCCGCGTTCTTCTGGAGAGATGAGGAAAGGGAAATGTAGGGAGCTCTTCAGTCTTTGAGACGTTAAGTGATTTTACTCTACATAAATCATGCGGCAATTCTCCCCTGACAGCCTCTTACAGCATTAAATTGTGGAACATTACAAGAGGAATTACTCGTATGAAATGCAAGGTAGGTTCACTTCAGCGGCTTTCTGGAAGAGAGAGAAATTCAGAAACGAGGATAATAATAGGATAATATGTCTTATTTATAGAAGGAGAATGTCGCATGGTTGAGGGTCAAAGGGCGCTACTAGTAAATGCAATCTGGAGACCTATAGGGGTAACTTTTAGGGCCGACCCTCACCGGAATCACACAGGAACGCGTTACACATTCCAGCGCATTTTAGCGCTGTCGCACTTTGAGCAACAATTGCGTGGTCATGCAACACTGTACCTGTATGACATTTTTGTAACTTTTTTTCACACAAATGGAGCTTTCTTTTGGTGGCAATTAACTGCTTGCTGACCAGCCGCAGGTTGGCTCAGCTGCGCAAACGGCCGTCATCGTATGCCGACCACGCATGCGTGATTTGCGGGCGAGCGAGCATGCCCAAGGGTCAGTTGGACTAGATGTCTGCCGGCGACCCACGATCACCTACTACAGAGGCAGAACGGGGATCTGCCTATGTAAACAAGGAAGATCCCCGTTCTGTCAGGGGACATGGCAGTGATCTACTGATCCCTGTGATCGGGAACAGCGAGATCTGTCATGTCCCTGTCAGCCCAGCCCCCTCACAGTTAGAACACAATGAGGGGACACAGTTAACCCTTTGATCTCACCTTACAGTTTAACCTCTTCCCTGCCAATGACATTTATACAGTAATCAGTGGCTATTTCAAGCTCTGATCGCTGCCTAAATGTCATTGGTCCCAAAAAAGTGTCAAAAATGTCCGACATGTCCACTGCAATGTTGCAGTCCCGATACAAATCGCAGATCACCGCCATTACTAGTAAAAAAAAAAATAATAATACAAATGCCATAAATCTATTCCCATAGATTGAAAACGCTATAACTTTTGCGCAGCCCAATCAATATACGCTTATTGCAATATTTTTACCATTAATATGTAGAAGAATATATGTCGGCCTAAGCTGAGGAAGAAATTTATTTTTTTATATTTTTTTTTGGATGTGTATTATAGCATAAAGTAAAAAAAAAAATTTTTTTTTTCAAAATTGTCACCACAGAGGGGATCAAATACCACCAAAAGAAAGCTCTGTTTGTGGGAAAAAAAGGACGTCAATTTAGTTTGGGTACAATGTCACATGACCGCGCAATTGTCAGTTAAAGCGACGCAGTGCCGTATCGCAAAAGGTGCTCTGGTCAGGAAGGGGAAATCTTTCCGGGGCTGAAGTGGTTAATCACCACTGGGGTTTTTATTTTTTGCTAAAATATGGTCATAGGAGCGGGGAGCAGCCCAAAGGTGTGGGGAACGGCGGCCATAGGTGAGGGGAGTGGCAGCCATAGGTGAGGGGAGTGGCAGCCATAGGTGCGGGGAGCGGCGGCCATAGGTGTGGGGAGCGGTGGCGATAGGAGTGGGAAGCGGCCCGGAGGTGCGGGGAGCGGCGGCCATAGGTGCGGGAAGCGGTGGCCATAGGTGCGGGGAGCGGCGGCCATAGGTACGGGGAGAGGTGGCCATAGGTGCGGGGAGCGGTGGCCATAGGTGCGGGAAGCGGTGGCCATAGGTACGGGGAGCGGTGGCCATAGGTGCGGGGAGCGGTGGCCATAGGTGCGGGGAGCGGCGGCCATAGGTGCAGGGAGCGGTGGCCATAGGTGCGGGGACCGGTGGCCATAGGTGCGGAGATCGGCGGCCATAGGAGCGAGGAGTGGCCCGGAGGTGCAGGGAGCGGCGGCTCCAGTGTCCGCTCCTCCTCACAGCGTACTGTAGGTCCCAGCTATGATCTCCTCTGCTCCTTCTCCCGGAGGTGCAGGGAGCGGTGGCTCCGGTGTTCGCTCCTCCATCTCCTACAACGTGCTGTTCATCTTTCGCCTAAGCCAGTGGTTCTCAACTCCTGTCCTCGGGACCCACTAACAGGCCAGGTTTGCAGGATAACTGAAATGCATCACAGGTGATATCATTTGCTACTCAGTGATTGCAGTATTCTAGTCTGCATCTCCTCAAGGTAATACTTAAAATCTGGCCTGTTGGTGGGTCCCGAGGACCGGAGTTGAGAACCACTGGCCTAAGCACTAGGCATCCAATAGAATCGCCTAACGCTTAGGCCGATCAGGAAACAGGTCTCACTACCTGCCTCCTGATTGGCGGGGAGGAACTTTAGTGTGAAAATAGGGAAAATTAATTTGCTACCGTCACGCAACAGGGTGGGGGCTCTGCGCTCCGAGTCCACCCTTTTTTGAAGCCTATTAGAGCCTCTGGCTCTAATCACGTGCTTCTAAAATCCATTCCTCCCCCATTGGAATCCATGCACCCGTGTGCCCTCTATCTCTAACGGGCCACCACTGCTCCAACCCACGCCCCACTGGTGCCTGTGGGTGTTGATTGCAGAGCTGGTGGCTGGAGTTGCAGACTCAGTGGGTCAGGCAGAACATCAGGCCAGGAACTGAGATGATGCCGGATAGATCAACCCAGGTTAAAGGGGCGCTCCACCAGAATTGCAGGCTCAGGATGCGGGGCTTGCTGGAGCTCCCCGAAGGTTTGAGACAGGAGCACACGGTGTTCACTGGAGCTGGGATGAGGGGCAGCCAGCGCAGGCACTCAGAAGTAGCGCAAAGCCACGCAGGAAACAGAAGTGGAGTCAGAAGGATAGCCGGGGTCATCAATGAGCGGGCAGCGAGGTACCAAGGCATCAGACAGGAGCGAGGTCAGGAGTAAGCCAAAGTCAGGAAACAAAGATCAAAAACATAAATGGAGACCAAGGTCAGGTCAATAGCAAGCCAGGTCAGCAACGGATATCATGCAGGATTCATGCAGGGCACAGGGAAAAGCTGAAGATCGGTCAGCGCTGAGCAGGAGTCTGAACATCCTTTAACCACTTAGCCCCGGAAGGTTTTACCCCCTTCATGACCAGGCCATTTTTTGCGCTACGGCACTGCGTTGTATTAACTGACAATTGCGCAGTCGTGCAACGTTGTACACAAATAAAATTGGTGTCCTTTTTTTCTCCACAAATAGAGCTTTCTTTTGGTGATATTTGATCACTTCTGTGGCTTTTATTTTTTGCGGTATAAACATAAAAATGCCAACAATTTTGAAAAAAAAAAAAAAACAATATTTTTACTTTCTGCTATAAAACATCCAATAAAAAATGCAAAAAAAAAAAAATGAAATGTCTTCATCAGTTTAAGCCAATATATATTCTGCTACATATTTTTGGTGAAAAAAATCCCAATAAGCGTATATATTCATTGGTTTGCGCAAAAGTTATAGCGTCTACAAACTATGGGATAGTTTTATGGACTTTGTTTTTACTAGTAATGGCGACGATCAGCGACTTATAGTGGGACTGCGACAATGTGGTGGACAAATCTGACACTAAGTGACACTTTTTGGTGACCAGTGATACCAATACAGGGATCAGTGCTAAAAAATGCACTGTCACTGTATAAATGACACTGGCAGGGAAGGGGTTAACATCAGGGGCAATCAAAGGGTTAACTGTGTGCTTTCCTACTGTGTGGGGGACGGACTGACTGGAGGGAGAGAGAGATCTTGTGTTCCTGATTAGCAGGAACACAAGATCTCTCTCTCCCTCTGTGACAGAACAGCGGTCTGCCTTGCCTACATAAGCAGACCGCCGTTCTGCCTCTCCTATGAACGATCGGCGGGCCCCGGCGGCCATTGCGGCTGTTGGACTCGCTGATTGGCTAACGCTGTGATTAGACACAGCAGAAGCCAATCAACAGGTCCAGCACGCGCACCCCAGAGACGACAACAGGAATTACGTACAGGTAAATGATTTTGCACTTAAGGGCCGCCCTGCCGCAGTAAATGCACGTGGGGCGGCCCTTAAGTGGTTAAATAGGCTGTCTGGCACTAATGGAGGCTGTGGATGTGCTCCTGCAAGTGTGCGCATTTCACGTGCATTCCCATTCCTGCGAACAGGTGATTGTCTGTGCACGATTCTATGGGTAATAGTATGCGCATGCTCACAAGCGTGCGCCCGACGTGGCACAGCAGCTAAAGGGATGCAGACCCTGCCACTGTCCTCATTAGAGCCCTGCAGGTGCAGCAGCTGAATGATAATTATAAAATGACTCCCATATAGATTTACATGGACACAGACAAGCAGCTATTTCTGCAGAATATCAAAAGGTAGGAATCTGCAAAGGAGTTTGTTAAAATCCCTGCAATATACAGAGATCACCCAGAGGGCAGTGTTGTTCCTGAAAAATGGAGTTACTCTTTAAGCTGCCTGTGGATGGCGCCATACTGTCTAGACAGGCTGGGTCTAAGGAGGTATGTCAATGCATAAAGTGGCATTTGAAACAGACGACACTCACAGTAAGTGGTTGAGGTGCGTGGGCATAACGCGTCTCAGCCCCATAGGTGATACAACAATACAAAACAGCCAAACTGCCCAAGGGACTTTGTGAGACAAAAAAAAATCACATTTTATTCAACATAGACATTCTAAAAACTCACACTGAAGAATAAAAATGAATCATAGATAAACATGCATGCACATATAGACTGTTACAGGGCAAACAGGCTCTTGCACAAATCTCCCAACGTGTTTCTCATGTCAACACTCGCTTCATCAGAAGATGAGGACACTGTAGTCATAAAGGGATGGACATGATCAGCAACAACACTCAGGTAGGCCGTGGTGTTTAAACGATGCTCAATTGATACTAAGGGGCCCAAAGTGTGCCAAGAAAATATCCCCCACATCATTACACCATCACCACCAGCCTGAACCGGTGATACAAGGCAGGATGGATCCATGTGCCAAATCCTGACCCCACCATCTGAATGTCGCAGCTGAAATCGAGACTCATCAGACCGGGCAACGTTTTTTCAGTCTTATATTGTCCAATTTTGGTGATCTGTGCCAATTGTAACCTCAGTTTCCTGTTCTTAGCTAAAAGGAGTGGCACCCGGTGTAGTCTTCTGCTGCTGTAGCCCATCTGCTTCAAGGTTCGATTTGCTGTGCATTCAGAGAGGGTTTTCTGCATACCTTGGATGTAACGAGTGGTTATTTGAGTTATTGTTGCCTTTCTATCATCTGGAACCAGCCTGCCCATTCTCCTCTGACCTCAACAATGCATTTTCCTCCACACAACTGCCGCTCACTGGATATTTTCTCATTTTCCCCCCATTCTCTGTAAAACCGAGAGATGGCTGTGTGTGAAAATCCCAGAAATACTCAGCCCGTCTGCCACCAACAACCATGCCACATTCAAAGTCACTTCAATCTCCTTTCTTTCCGATTCTGATGCTCAGTTTGAACTTCAGCAAGTCGTCTTCACCACATCTACATGCTTAAATGCATTAGAGTTGCTGCCATGTGATTGACTGATTAGCAATTTATGTTACCAAGCAATTGAACAGGTGTACCTAATAAAGTGGCCGACACCGAAACGCATTAGCCGTTACTTTTAACATGGCCATGTTGCAATAAAGACTTCTGATGGAATCTACAGAGTTACTGGCCTTTCTGTCTATGTACCTAATAAAGTGGCCTGGGACTATATATACTGTAGATATAGATAAATATAAGGTAGTGTCATAAAAAGAGAAGAGGACATGGACGTCTATGTTGAATAAATGTGATTTTTTTTTAATCTTCAAATGTGTCTCACAAAGTCCCTTGGGCAATTTGTATTGTTGCATTTGAAACAGAACTGCAATTAACAGTAATAAAAAACGTTTCTCTATAGCCGACAGCATGCCCTGAGGAAGCCCAATTAAAGGGCGAAACATGTCGGGATTTTTATCTATACCGCTTCATGCAGACTGAAAGACCACTCTGCTTCGGGCTACAAATTATTGTTCTTAAATGGTGACATTGTTTTAACTGTTATCAATAAAATTTTGAGATTTTAACCAGTACAGAACCGCGCTATAGCCGAAATTCCGAGCGGACATCCATGGATGTCCTGTCTCGTGCACGCTCCCCGCGCACACTCGCAGCCTGCGGCGGCGTGCTCTCGCGGCCGCCGCACGCTGCGTGGGCGTGCCCGCAGGTCGAGCGGACTCGATGTCCGCCCGAGACCCACCGATCACTTGGAGCAGCCTCAGAACGGGGAACCGCCGATGTAAACACGGTGGTTCTCCGTTCTGTGACAGGGGACATAACAGATCTACTGATCCCTGTCACTGGGATCAGTTAGATCTCTTATGTCCCGACCAGCCCCGCCCCCCACAGTAAGAACACAGCCAGGGAACATTTGTTAACCCCTTCACTGCCCCCTGCAGGTTAACCACTTCACTGCCAATGACATTTATACAGTGGACATTTACATTTCTGATCGCTGCATAAATGTCATTGGTCCCAAAAAAGTGTCAAAAAGGTCCGACATGTCCGCTGCAATATTGCAGTACCGCTAAAAATCGCAGATCACCGCCATTACTAGTAAAAAAAAAAAATTGTAAAAACGCCATAAATCTATTCCCATAGTTTGTAGACGCAATTGCTTTTGCGCAAACCAATCAAAATACGCCGATTGGGATTGTTTTTTTTACCAAACATTTGTAGAAGAATATATGTCGGCCAAAACTGATGAATAATTTTCTTTTTTATATATTTTTTTGGATATTTATTATAGCAAAAAAGTAAAAAATATTGTTCTTTTTTCAAAATCATCGCTCTTTGTTTGTTTATAGCGCAAAAAATAAAAACTGCAGAGGTGATCAAATACCACCAAAAGAAAGCTCTATTTGTGTGAAAAAAATGGCAAAAATTTTGTTTGGGTACAACGTCGCACGACCGCGCAATTGTAATTCAAAATGCGACAGCGCTGAAAGCCGAAAATTGGTCTGGGCAGGAGGGGGGTTTAAGTGCCCGGTAAGGAAGTGGTTAATAATCTATTTTGGTTTCAATGTATGCATTAAAGTCCCATTCTTTCTCCTCCTTTGCAATTCAACTATGGGTGAGGTTCTATAAATTATAGTGAAATATCCACACATAATTTATAGTCTGCAATTGACAGTAATAAAAACTTTTCTCTATAGCGGACAGATGCCCTGAGGAAGCCCAATTAAAGGGGGAAACATGTGGGGATTTTTATCTATACCGCTTCATGCAGACTGAAAGACCACTCTGCTTTGGGCTACAAATTATTGTTCTTAAATGGTGATATTGTTTTAACTGTTATCAATAAAATTTTGAGATTTTAATAATCTTTTTTGGTTTCAATGTATGCATTAAAGTCCCATTCTTTCTTCTCCTTTGTTATTCAACTACGGGATGAGGTGCTATAAATTATAGTGAAATATCCACACATAAATTATAGTCTGCAATTGATAATAATACAAACATTTCTGATCCATCCATATGCTATCTGAAAATAAATAAATAAATAATAATAATAAAAAAAATTACATAATTACATGTTAGCTTATTTACTTTGTTTTTATAAAAAAACAATTAAAAAAGTAATTATTATACAAGATGTATACACCCTGCATAATAATTACTTTTTCATAGAAAAAAAATGAATTAGTAATAATATATGAATAAATAAATGTAAAATAAATACGCAAATAACTAAAACTCATCATAAATAAGTAAAATAAATGAATAATATGCAATAATAACACATTCATAGATAATAATTAACCTCTAACCTTAAAAAATATTAAATACATTATTATTATTATGAATTATTATTATTATTAGGTGTGAATGCAGCCTGAATGAAGCAGCAAATCTGCAATAATAATGATAATAATAATAATAAAATAACAATAAACACCCAAACTCTAACAAAAAAGTACATTATTATTATTATTACTAATAATAATAATAATAATAATTTTTTGGGGTTAGGGTGTTTAGTTGTTTATTATTTTACTTTTTAAGGGGTAAGGGTTAAATTTAAGTGTTAGTTATTTATTCATTGTTACTTAGTATTCATTTATTGAATTTATTTATTTTTTATGTGTTTGTTTATTTATTTTACATTCATTTATTATTATTCGTATAATAATAATGCATAAGATAAAATAAAAAATACATAAAATAATAATAAATAACCCTAAACCACAACTCCTAATCCTAACCCTCAACCTAAACTGAACTCGAACCCCTTACCCTAAGTGAATTTTTTTTTTTATAATAAATGAATAATAATAAAAGAGGAAATAAAAGCTAATGGAAAAGCTAAAAAAAAATCTGAAATATTTAACAACAAATGATGCAACAGATAACAGTTTTCTCTGTTGGCTAATAACACAGTGGCAAAGCCCAAAAGCGATGCATACAAACAAGCAAAATCGTGCATAAAAACGCATGAAAAAACACAGGAAAAGCGATCAAAGTGCTATGCTCAGTGTGTGAATGCAGCCTGAATGAAGCAGCATATCTGCAATACTACTAATAATAATAATAATTATAATAATAAAATAACAATAAACACCCAAACTCAAACAAAAATACATTATTAATAATAATAATAATAATAATAATAATAATATTTTTTGGGAGTTAGGGTGTTTAGTTATTTAATATTTTACTTTTTAACCAGTAAGGGTTAAAGTCAATGTTATTTATTTATTTATTGTTACTTATTATTGATTTATTGAATTTATTTATTTTTTATTTATTTGTGTATTTATTATTATTCGTATAATAATAATAATTAATAAAATAAAAAACAAATAAAATAATAATAAATAAAAGAAGAAATAAAAGCTAATGGAAAAGCTAAAAAAAAGCTGAAATACCTAGCAACAGATAACAGTTTTCTCTGTTGGCTACCAACAAAATGTCAAAGCCCAAAAACGCTGCATACAATTGCGCAATAAAAACAATATGCAATATGCTCAGTGTGTGAATGCATAATAATAATAAAAAATTAACAATAAACACCCAAACTCAAACAAAAAATACATTATTATTATTATTAATAATAATAATAATAATAACAATGATAATAATAATATTTTTTTTTTTAGGTTAGGGTGTTTAACGCTGAAATATTTAGCAACAAATGATGCAACAGATAACAGTTTTCTCTGTTAGCTAATAAAAAAAACGCCAAAGCCCAAAAACGCTGCATACAAAAGCGCGAAAGTGCGCATGAAAATGCAGGAAGAAAACGCAGGAAAAGCGATCAAAGATGCTATGCTCAGTGTGCAAATGCAGCCTGAATGAAGCAGCATATTTGCAATAATAATAATAATAATAATAAATAATAATAATAATAATAAATAATCATAATAACATAATTATAATAAACAATAATAATAATAATTATAATAATAAATAATAATAACATAATTATAATAATAAATAACAATAATAATAATAATAATAATAATAATAATAAAATAATAATAATAATAATAATAATAAATAATAATGGATTTAGCTGACACGGCATGGAATGTTTTCTCAGCAATTTTCAGTATTTTGCTCATATTTGAAAGCTGTACCCACGCCACATTGTGTCTCTCATGTGCCACCTGCTGTCCATTTTTGATACTGCAGCCAGCAAAGTGCTCCATTGTATCATTTTTATATCATCAGTGATCCACCACTGGGCCCTTCAGATGCCCATAGCAGGAGGTGGTAATTTGGGTTTCTTTTTCTTTTAAAACATTTTTATTAAAGAATTGACACCTTGAATTGCCATATAACTGCCAAATCATTACAAAACTCAATGAGAATATACTTGACTGTGGAGTCAATAACAGATACAGGTAAACCACAGCAATGTATTGAAATCTTCTTAAAATGTAAACCCGGGTCGTCTGACTTTTGACCAAAACCGCCACCACAAATGGGCACTGCGGTGCACTTATGGAGGAAACCTCACCCGGCATTAATTTGGGTTTTTCATTGTCTGTGATACTAAACTAAAAAAAACATTCTACTCAACCACAAACTGCCTTCTATTGCTCTCTGGCCCCCCCACACACACACACAACCTGTGAAAGGAATCCAGCAGCTAGTTAGCCACTAGGATTGCTTTTACATAAAAGAAAATCAGCAACTTGCAAAAAACAAATCCCGTAGCTGCAGGCATCCTCCCAGCATAACTTTCCAAACTGGCAGTGTATTTTTACATTAGCTGGTCTTAAAGTGGTTAACAGATCAAGCTGTCCAGCAAAAGTGGCAGTTAGAAGGTTGAGACAAACTATTTACCACTAACAGGGGGTGCTTACAGTGATCAGTTTTTGTTTATTTATCTAAAAATGTTATCTCAAAAGGAAAAAAAACTGTAACTGCTTATAATGCATTATCAGGAGTTCGGCTTTAATCTGTTAGCCACGCCCATCTAAATCTGCCAGTCCATCTAATGCTCCTCCCACCCCCAGACTGACAATGCTGCTGTCCAAAGGTGCCCCCTGTGCTCCTTCGTCCAGAGTGGGGGCGCTCTAATACAAGATGCGTGTTACTGGCCAGATCACCAGGTGAAAACAGAGGGGGGGAAAAAAAGCCTCAAAAAACGAATGCAGCCGCCACGAATGATTGGTAAGCTGCAATTTCCTGACAGACTCCATGGCAGCCTACGTGGGGGTTAACCCCGCCTCCTCTCCAATGCTATAGGACCCCATTCCCATAAATGTGTGCTTCCGGCCAGAGACCGTGTTCCTTTTTTGTCCTCCTCCTTGGATCTACAATGTGGGCACTTATGTTTCATGGCGTCCAATCCGGAAGTCGGGCATACTTACAATGCGGTGTGTAGCCCAGGGCCCCGGCACGGACGGGCGAGTGGCTCCAGGCACAAGTGTTCCAGTGGTGGGGGACAGCCTGTGTATGCCCAGGAGAAGTGACGCTCAGCGGGTACGGATGGCTGGCAGGATGGTCTCAGAAGCAGATGCCGCTCCATGGCAGCAGGTTATGTTTTGGTTGTCCCCGGTCCCTTGTTGTCTGCTTGTTTCCCCCTTCTCTATCTTCTCTCCTGGCTCCTTGGTTGGTCCCCATGGCGTCTGGAGCGCTTCTGCGTTCCAGGATGCCGCATTAGTTCCAGGTCTCAGCCGTGACTAGCGTCGGCGCATGTGAGGGGTCGTGATCGGAATCGAGGCCTGGCTTGCGCATGCGCGGTTGCTGGAGGCACCCTGCGTCGTATACGCGTGACGCAGGCGCGGAGGGGGTGCGGCAGTGACGTCACCGGGACAGGGAATTTAAAAGGCTGTCAGCCCCAGGGTTCCTTGGAAATCTCTGTGGGCAGTATTGCGGCAGCTTCCCCAGGCCCTAGGCATCCTGTTAAAGGGAAGCTCCAGCTATGGAGGCTGTGCTGGGATGTCCGCTCTTAAAGGGCATGTGGTCTTGGGACTCCTGCTGTTACCAGTTTTTCTTGCCACTTGTCCAGGACCATTTGGTGTCGTCCCCATGCCAGTCTGCAGGCATATCATCTGGATTCCCTGCCAGGTTGCCATGGACAATTTACCGCCCCCGTGCGGCCAACCCCCTTGCACAAGGTACGTGCAGGTGAGGGGGGGGAGGCGCCAGGAACGCTCAAAGATGAACTGCCGAACTAACAACTCGTTCTGTCTTTTGTCCTTTCTTTTTCTTTTCTCCCCTAGCCCTTCCAGGTCAGACTGCCAGAATGCAGTTCAAAACTATAGAGACCTTGCCAGGCTGCAACAACGGCAGTCTTCGTCTAGGTCCAGATGTGACTCTCTGTCTGGGGACCATCATCAGAGGAGATGTTCTCATTCCTCCTCCAGACACCGCTCCCACCGCCATGAGAGCTGCTCTGGTCACAGAACCTGCTGGGGATGTGGGGCACGAGCCCCAGAGGGTAAGTCGCTATGCGACTTCTGTGATGCCTGGGCGGTCGGGAAAAAAGAGACTGAGAATCAGCAGATGGAGTCGCTGGTAAAGCGTGTAGTGCAGCAGTCCCTAAAAGAATGGGGCACGTCCCGCACTCAGAGCCAATCCACCACCATGTCAGGCTCGGTGGCCGACGAGGCCCAGGAGGATACGGGCTTATTCCGTCCTTATGATGCCTCGCTCAGGACGACTTCTCAGGTGCCTTTGACTTCGCCCTAGTCTCTCCACTAATCAAGGCAGTAAAAGAGACCCTTAAATGAGAAGAACCCACCATGCCCCCAGCTAAAAAGAGAAAATTCTTTAAGCACCTGGGGAAAGAGCGCCCCAATTTCCCACTCTTGGGGGAACTCAAAGAGATCATTGTGTAAGAGTGGGAGAAAGTGGAGAGGAAGAAGTCCTTGTCGAGCAAGACCTCAAGGCTGAAGATGTGAGGCGCCTGGAGAATGCCCCCCTTGTTGATGCGGCACTGATGCGCTTCGTCAAACACGTTACCCTCACCCTTTGGCCCTCGCCGCCCTATCCATGGCAATGGAATCTTGGACGGAGAACGTAGATTCGGTGCTCAGGGGCGTCTCCGAAGAGCTGGCTAGGAGCTCAGCAATGCAGGAGCTGAAGCTAGCAACAGGTTTCCTGGGGGAGGCTTCCAACGATCTTATTCGCCTGTCAGCCCGGGCTATGCTATCCTCGGTCACGGCCAGGAGGGCATTATGGTTAGACCTGTGGCTTGCTGACCTGGCTAAACAAGCCTGGTGTAAAATTCCCTTTGAGGGATCTTCTTTGTTTGGTAACAAGCTGGATAGCGCCATAGCCCAGGTCACGGGCGGGAAGTCAGGGTTCCTGCCTCAGGACAAGTGCCTGTTTGGCCAGAGGAGGCCTCAGTGCATAAGACGCAGTACAGAACGATCAAGGGAAGTCCACTCTTACAGACCACACAGAGACTTCAGGAAGAATTGGAAAAGGGGACAGGCCTTCCAGAAGCCCGCTAAGAGGCAAGCGTCCGGTGGTCGTTTAGAGTTTGGGCCCGTCCAGGCGGGTCGGGTAGGGGCGCGTCTGCATCTATTCCGGTACATCTGGACGGCCTCGATCTCGGACTACTGAACCATCAAGACAGTGTCAACAGGTCACACTTGATTCTTCACCGATACTCCTCCCCTCAAGTTTGTTGCAACGCTACTACCACGGTCATAAGATAAAAAACAGGTCCTCTTGGACTAAGTGGACTCATTGGTGGAGCAGGGAGCCGTGGTGACCGTCCCGAGAGGCGAAGTTCCAGGGAGTTTACTCCCTGCTTTTCCTCGTGCTAAAGAAAAATGGTTCCTGGCATCTGGTAATAGACTTAACCTATTTGAACAAAGGTACAAGAGGTTCAAGATGGAGACACTGTCTACAATTCAGCAAGCCGTGCAGCCAGGCGACTGGCTGGTTTTGATAGACCTGAAGGATGCGTATTTTCACGTACCGGTGGAAGAGGAATTCTGCAAGTTCCTCTGGTTTGCAGTCGGGCCAAGACATCTGCAGTTCACCAGTCTTACTTTCGGGCTCTCAACTTCACCCCGTACTTTTACAAAAGTTTTTCTGGCCGTGGTGGCACTCATCAGGATGAAAGGGATCTGGTTGTACCACTATCTCGACAACCTCCTCCTGCATTTTCAAGACAAGGAGCAGCTGCTCGTCCACAGAGCTCAAGTTATCTCCACTCTAGTCGAGTTCGGCTGGCTGTTAAATCTAGAGAAGAGCCAGCTGGAACCAGTGCAGTGCTTAGTATACCTAGGGCTCAGTTCAACACAGTTGAGTGCACAATTTCCCTGCCAGCAGAGAAAATCCCTATCCTCCGGGAGAGGGTCTGATGGCCCCTAACATCCCCGTACCTGAGGGCCTCTCAGTGCTTCAAGATCATTGGCACAATGGTCTCCACAACACCCATGGTCAAGTGGGCCCTTTGGAGGCTTCGTCCCTTTCAGACAGGGTTCCTCCTGCAATGGGACTCAGGTGACAACAGCCAACTCATCCGCATAGCACCGGCTATGAGGGTCAGTCTCCCCTGGTGGCTGCAGCAGAAGAACCTACTTACGTGCCACTCCATCGCCCCCATCTCGTGCGCTGCGGTTACCACCGATGCCAGTGGTGCGGGATGGGGAGCTCACTACGAGTCAGAACTGGCACAGGGCAGTTGGGATCTCCGTGCCCGCGTCTCGGGCTCGAATGTCCTGGAGCTTCTGGCAGCTTTTTGTGCTCTACAAGCCTTCAGTCATCTCCTGAAAGGGAAGGCAGTCTTGTTAAGAATGGACAATACCACAGCGGTCTCCTATGTGAAAAGGCAGGGGGGGACTCAGAGATCCACCTTGCTCCGAGAAGTTGAGCCAATCATGTCATGGGCTCAGAGGAACTTAGTCAACCTCTCAGCGGTGTTTGTGCCGGGAGCTCAGAACGTCCAAGCAGACTTTCTTTCAAAGGTACGACTAGGCAACAATGAGTGGTCGCTCCACATGGAAACATTCAAGTGGATCCTGTCCTTGGGAGTCCATCCTGAAGTGGACTTGTTTGCTTCTCCTGCAACTTCAAGGTCAAGAGATACTACACCCGGAGCCGCTGCAGCCAGGCCTGTGGGACGGATGCTCTAATGGACAGGTGGGACTTCAACAGGGCATACGCCTTTCCCCCATTTCCCGTCATCTTGAGATTGCTGCAGAGACTCTGTGCAGAGGCGGTCGAGGTAGTGGTGGTGGCCCCTTACTGGCCGAACAGGCCATGGTTCCCCCTCCTGACTCAGCTGAGCTTTCGGGAACCAGTACCCCTCCCCCTCAGGCCGGACCTGCTATCCCAAGGGACAGTCCTACACCCCTGTCCAGCGGTCCTGAGACTGACGATCTGGTTCTTGAGAGGGGGAGGTTCGAAGCCCTTGGCTGTGCAGCAGGTATCATCTCCACTCTCATGAGCTCGAGGAGCGCAAGCACAGAGTGTACGGAAGTGTTTGGGCCAAGTTCATGGAGTTCTCATCCACTATGGGAAGGTCATTCAGAGATCCGGAGGACCAAATAGTCTTGGGGTTCCTGCAAACCGGTCTAGACCTCGGCTTGGCAGTCAGCTCACTAAGAGTACAAGCTTCGGTTCTGTCAGCCTTCTCCGGAACCTCAAGGGCCTCTCACCCTCTAGTCCAGCAGTTCTTTAGGGGAGCGGCAAGACTCAGACGTTAAAGGAGGCCAAGGTTTCCAAAGTAGGACTTACCCCTGGTGCTTGATTCACTCTCAGAACTCAATACTGCATCTGGGCCAGCTTCTATTAAAGAACTGTCTATGAAGGCCGCTTTCCTGGTGGCGGTCACCTCGGCCAAAAGGGTCTCAGAGATCGGTGTCCTCGGCCATAAAGAACCATTTTTTACCTTTTTCTCCGATAGGGTAGTGCTCATACCTATGCTCAAGTCAAACCCGAAGGTGGCATCAGCATTCCATGAAAATCAGGAAGTTGTCTTGCCCACGTTCAGAGCTCCGGGGGCTGTGGAAGTTTATCTGCTGGATGTGGGTGAAGTACTGAAGGAATACCTCCAAGCAGGGGCGGACTGACCATTAGGGCTCTCGGGCACTGCCCGAGGGCCCTTGGCCAGTAGGGGGCCCCATGAGAGTACCTGTGTCCCAAGGAATCTCTGTTTATACCGGAGCTCAGAGCTCCGGTAACTAGGCTGACAGAGGCTCGCTGGTGTCGGGCACTCAGAGGATATCTTCCCCCCACACTCTTGCGGGGGGCCCTAGCTCCATCCCGCAGCGATACCCCTCTGTGGCAGCCGACATCTCTCCCCCTCAGCCTGCACAGCACGCAGACCTCGCTAAGGCTCCTCCTCGGCTATGATGTACACAGACAGGGGGAGGAGGAGATGGGAGGAGAGAGCTCACTGACACTGCAAGAGCCGCGCTGAATATCTGAGGTCTGTGCAATGCTAGTTTGTGGATAGGGGAGAGGGATGGGGGCAGATAACAAGAATGCACACAATTTGAAGTGACAGGACACATGCTAGTTAGGGGTGTGGGTGGTGTGGGGGATTTCAAATTCGACCCCCCCTTCCCCAAAGCAAAGAGATGCCACCTGCCCATCCCAGGGGTCCCACTCTGCCCCCATCCCAGGGGTCTCACTCTGCCCCCACCCCAGGGGTCCAACTCTGCCCCCACCCTAGGGATCTCTCTCTGCCCCCATCCCAGTGGTCTCTCTCTGCCCCCATCCCAGGGGTCTCTCTCTGCCACATCCCAGGGGTCTCTCTCTGCCCCCATCTCAGGGGTCCCTCTCTGCCCCCACCCCAGAGGTCCCACT